>CABHPQ010110504.1:0-26525 GCA_902168405.1 Peromyscus aztecus
CCAAACAGTTTGAGCCAAACAACCATCTTCCGTATCAAGAGGGCCTAGTCCAGTCCCATGGGGGCTCCACAGCCACCAGTCCACAGTTCAAGGGCTTCTACTAGGGTGACTGGTCATCTCTGCGTGTCCTCCCATCAAGATCTCGATGTTCCTCGCCTGCAGTATCTCTCCTCTCTCTCTCATCAATTGGATTCCCTGAACTCAGCCTGGTGCCTGGCCGTGGATCTCTGTATCTGCCTCCAACAGACAATGACTTTTTTTTTTTGAGACAGGGTTTCTCTGTCTAGCAGACAGTGTTTTAATGTGATGAATGCTATGTAACTTTCACACTCCAAAAGTTTTAAATAGTTGCTTGGAAACACTACAGGCTTAATGAATATAAAAATGCAAATAGGTTATGCTTTATTTCATGTGTGTCCTCAAGTATACAAATATACACATGTAAATATATTCTTTATATAGTCTTATGTAAATATTACATTGCTGATCACATTTGCGTAAAATGATATTTAATTTGAAATTTATTTAAATTTTTATTGAGCCCATAAAGAAGTGATAATTAATAAAAATATAAAGTGAAAGAAACACTGATAGGAAAAAATAACATACCAGTTTTTTTATTTTAGTTTTTATTTATTTATTTTTCTATTTTTGAGACAGGGTTTCTCTGTGTGGTTTTGGTGTCTGTCCTGGAACTCGCTCTGTAGACCAGGCTGTCCTTGAACTCACAGAGATCCACCTGGCTCTACCTCCTGAGTGCTGGAATTAAAGGAGTGCACCACCACCACCCTGCCTCCAGTTTTTATTTTGTATGAATGGGGGTCAAATGCATGCCTGGTCTCTGGAAAAGCTAAAAGACTTTGCCAGATACCTTGGAACTGGAATTACAGAGGGTTGTGAGTCATCATTTGGGTGTTGGAGAACTGACTCCATGTCTTTAAAAGAGCAGCCAATGCTCTTAACCTTTAAGCCATCTCTCCAGCCTCACTAATAAGATTTTGAAAGAAGTTATTTTTACCATTTATAAGGTTAGTTCATGGCTAGTACTAATTTATGTTTAAAATTCTAGAAAGGTAAGAGTTAGAAAATACAAAAGTATATAATAAATTTGTAAAGAGGAAATCATACATTAATATAAAAATAATATAATTTCAATTAATATTATTTATGAGTAAAACATCTGTAAGTTTCTCTAGTCTGTCATTATTATTATCTGAGCAGCTATTATTATAAATGCAATTATTACTGTGTATGATTTATTATTTATTGCACTAGGATTAAATTTTAAATGTATTATAAATTTTATCACATGTCCATGGGCCTTTGTTACAATGGTACAATAATGTAAAAAATAAGCAATCATAGTATCTCTTTAATTTTATAAACAGCAATGTCTAAAGAAAACCCTTTAAAGAATGACTTTGTAGAACATTAGTGCCATTTCCCATATGTATAAAGCATTTAGTGATAATGACTAGTCTCAGAAATATATTAAAATTTGACCCACAGCAGTTAGTTGTCTTGTTAATTTCACTTAGAATTATAATATGTATACCTATAGAAAACTTTGTAATGGCCTGGAACACTGTCATTTCAATTATGAATAAAATAGCCTCATTTTTCTCTGCCTTTATATTACTTGCAAGGACTTGCCTTATGTTTTGAATTGAAATAATTATAATAGCCATTCTTAATATTTTTATGATTTCAAGAGTAAGGTTTTTAATGTTTCACTACACCATTTGCTATAGATTCTTAGTGCATTTTGTCATATGTTTTTTCTCTTTCTACTGTGATAGTGGTATAATTCTTTTGTTGTTGATTTTCGTTCTCTTTTTTGTTCTTCTCTCATACTTTGCATCACACCCACAGTTTCCCCTCCCTCCACTCCTCCCCATCCCTTCCTTCACCTCCTCTCTCCACTAGATCCACTTCTCCTTCATTTCTGTTAAAAAGAAATAAAGGCCTCCCAGGGATATCAAACTAACATGGCATATCAAGTTATAATAAGACTAGGCATAAGCCTTCATATCACAACTGGAGGAGGCAACCCAGTAGGAGAAGGAAAAGGATCCCAAGCTCAGGCAAAAAAGTCAGAGATACCCACCACTCCCACTATTAGGAGTCCCATGAGAACACCAAGATATACAGCCATAACATATATGCAGAGGACCTAGCTCAGTCCCATGCAGGGTCCATGATTGCTTCTTCAGTCTCTGGGAGCCATGTGAGCCCTGCTTAGTTCATTTGCCACATTATCAGTTTATGAAAGTCTCCTTTGTTCCAAGTCTCTCCTTGCACTTTGTTATGGTGAACACTTTAAATTGTAGCCCTGCTCACATTGTTACTGATGAGGAAACATTTATTCAGCACCTTCAATAGCCTGAGGAGTTCTCCACATCATTTATTTCCTTAACCACAGCTCAAATTAGCAGTTTTAACTTCAATGCTGAGATAATATCTAATATTATCCAGCTATATTGGGTATTTTATTAAAGATATTTTAATATATGCTTAGGTAAGCATGACTGTTAGGAGGACAGGTGCTCAAGGAAAAAATAAGACCTGGAGTGTTGTGGCAGACCAGCCCCCACATTTTTTTACCCCAGGTAAATAATTACCTGAGGAATGAGGGATATAAAGCTTATTTAGAAATAAAGAGGGGAGAGAAACAGAGAGAAAACACAGGATAGCCTTGAGTGGGGCCTGGATTCTTATCCACCGGCCCAGAACTTTATTCCAAATATCTATTTATAACAATGTCAAGGGGTGGAGCAAAAGACCTCCCCCTTGCTAGTTACAGTCAAATGTAGACCCTTACAAACACCTCATAATCAATTCCATGGTCCAATCAATCTCTTATGCAGTCCTGCTGGGTACAGCCATTAGGAAACCTAGTGGGCTACAACAGTGTGTGAATATTAATTTCTAAAAGGGAGTTAAAGATAGTAAGACATTCTAAATGTAGGTATGGTATCCTCAAGAGAGTTTCACATTTATTTGTCTTAGCAATAGCTGTTTGTGTGACAATCAGATTATGTTTTAAAACACTGATGCTAAAAAACTTCTTTGCATTTTCTCTTTGGTAAGTGAAATTGTATGGTTGTTCTAGAGATACTTTGGATAGAATTTCAGTATGCTAATGTTGAATCAGAAGTCATTAGTTTTGTAAAAGATGTTGAGACATTCCTTTTCTCTGTAAGTCACTGTAGTTCATTTTTTTTTTACTCTTTGTTCTGTGGGGGTCTGCCACCCAGCTCCCAAATAAATAGAGACTTATTCTTACTTATGAATGCCTAGCCTTAACTTGGCTTGTTTCTAGCCAGTTTTTTCTTAACTTAAATTGTCCCATCTACCTTCTGCCTCTGGCTTTTACCTTTTTCTATTCTATATGTCTTTCTTTACTTCTTACGCCATTGCTGCCTGTGTTGCTGGGTGGCTGCCCTTGGTGTCTTCCTCACCTTCTCCTTTTTTCGCTCCTCTTTTTTCTACTCCTATTTATTCTCTCTGCTTGGTAGCCCTACCTATTTCTCTCTCCTGCCTAGCTAGTAGCCATTCAGCTCTTTACTAGAGCAATCAGATGTTTTAGACAGGCATAGTAACACAGCTTTACAGAGTTAAACAAATGCAACATAAAAGAATAGGACACATCTTTGCATTATTAAACAAATATTCCACAGCATAAAAAATGTAACACATCTTAAACTAATATTTATAAGTCATTTATGGTAAGACACATTTCTATAACCCGCAGTTTCATTGCTGCTAAGGGAGAGAGACCTACAGCTCTTCTTAATTGATCTGCTTTTCTGTTGGCAAGAGGTTTCAACTAGACTTCTTGAGTGAGGAGCTTCTTTCCTTTCTCATATCCCCATTAGATTCTATCTTCATGTTTTGCCTCAATAGGTGTGCAGTGGAATTTCAGATATGTGCAATTAAGTCACAGTTAACCCCAGTAAATGAAATGAAAAGTTAGATGGATGATCTGAAGCTAAATTGCTCCTTCCTTTCATGTTTATCTTCGTGATAATTTTTCATTGGTGTTCATGATTTGTGTATGCAATCTTATAGAGAGAATCTCTGAACTTTTTTCACCCCTATCTCCCTGGTGAATTTTTTTTTAGTTCATAAAGATGGTTAAATGAAGAGTTGAAGTGAATTGTTCATGTCATCATACTCTGGGATTGACTCCTTTTGAAGTTGGGTATCATATTTGTGGACAAGTGTTCTGTTCCTGATTCTTATTAACTTCCATAAGATAGCCTCTTGTGTGCTCACTGAAACCTGGGAATGCGGTACAATTTCTTTTTTATGGTGATTCCACAGATCTGATTTGCAGTGTAGCTGCTGGAAACTTGGTTAACGGACTCTCAACCTTCACCTTTAATGTGAGATATTAAATGTCAGAAAGGAGGTTCAAATTTGGTTCTTTATCATGAAGATGTCTCGTCTCTGAGAAATCCTATCTATAGTGGAAGCCTCCTTAGTTTTGAGGTAACTTCAAACAGGTGTTGATTGCATTTCTCTATATTTCTTAGTTGCTTTTTGTTCAACATAACATTGTGGCTAGAAGATCTATTCACAAACATTTTTATGGAAAAACTTCACTTTGCACGGCTTTTTCTCAGATTCAGTTAACTAAGTCTTGATGTTAAGAAATTAAAACTTTTCATTTTTATTTCACTATATTTATTATTACTATTGATGCATGTGATGTGTGCCATGACTTGCCTGAGGATGTTGGAAGATAAGTTTGAGGAGTTGATTTTTCTCCTTCCAGTTTTATGTGTTGCTTCAGGTATTGAACTCATGACATCAGTTTTGTAAGACAAGCATCTTTATACTCTGCACCTCTCATTAGCTGGAGTTAAGCCATTTTAAATTAAACTTTCTGCTTTTGATAATTTTTTACTACCTTACTCATGAAAGAAATGGCACAGAAACATCTCACGTAGCATTTAAAGAGTTCTAGCTACTTTAATAAGTTTAGAGTTCTGCACAGGACAGTATACCAGTCTAGATATTAGGATTGATCCAGCTGGAAAAGCATCTTTCAGTCATTGCTAAAATGATTATTTGTACCTTATAAGCACTTCCACCTCCAGCCAATATGATGTTTCAACCTTGGTGTCCCTTTGCAGTCAACTTCTTTTTTCTCTCATCAAAGCCAGTTTGTGTTGCTGATCTTGTAATGGGAAGCCTTCTCTGGTATGTACGTGTTCAGCCTACTAGAAATCATATCAGTAAATGCAGTTTTGCTAGCACTGCTTGTTAAATAATTGTGGTGGTATTGTGTTCCCCAAAATATTGTGTATGCTAATAAACTTATCTGGGGTCAGAGAACAGGACAGCCACAATATTAAACATAGAGGTTAGGCAGTGGTAGCATACGCCTTTAATCCTGGCATTCCAGAGGCAGAAATTCATGTGTTCAAGGATACACCCAAGCATGGTGACCCACGCCTTTAATCCCAGAAAGCAAGTCTTCAATCCCAGGGAGTGGTGGTAGAAAGCAGAAAGGTATATAAGGCGTGAGGACCAGAAACTAGAGGCATTTGCCCAGGAGAGGCATTTGCCCAGGAGAGGCATTTGCCCTGGAGAAGCATTCAGGCTTCTAGCAGCAGTTCAGCTGAGACCCATTTTAGATGAAGACTCAGAGGCCTCCAGTCTGAGGAAACAAGACCAGCTGAGGATCCGGCGAGGTGAGATAGTTGTGGCTCGTTCTATCTCTCTGACCTTCCAGTGTTCACCCCAATAACTGGCTCAGGTTTGATTTTATTAATAAGAACTTTTAAGACTCATGCTACATCTAATCATTTGTCCAATGTATATTTTGGAGAACTGTGTCAAAAATCAGATGTCCATAGCCGTGTTGGTTTATTTCAGTGTTCTCTATTCTGTTCTGGTAGTTCACTTGTCTGCTTTTGTACTAGTGCCATGCTGCCTTTGTAACTATAGCTCAGTGGCATAATTTAAGATCAGATATTATTATTATATTATTATTATTATTATTATTATTTTATTATTATTATTACTCCAGCAGTGTTCTTTTTGGTTATTTTGTCTATTTATGGTGTTTTGTATTTCCTTGTGAATTTTTGGATTTTTTTTTAATTCTGTGAGGTATGTTATTAGAACTTTGATGGGTTTACTATTGAATTTATGGATTGTTTTTGTTATTACAATAGTTTTTCACAATGTTACTTCTGCTAATCCAGGAAGATGGAAGTTCTTCTATCATCTAGTTTCTTTATTAATTTTTGATGTTTTAAAATTTTTATTATGTACACTTCTTTGGGTAGGTTTGCTTCTGTGTACTTTTTGTTTTGACACTATTTTGAATGGGGTATTTTTCCCAGTTTCCAAGTCAACTCATTATTAATATTTCTATCCTGCAACTTACCAAGAGTATCATTAGTTTAATTATTTTCTGGCAGAATGTGAGAGCTGTTAAGTACAGAACTATAACATCTGTGAATATAGGTAATTTGAAATTTTCATTTTCTTTGTAATTTAAATCTTGTTATTGTCTTCCTAATCTAGCTAAAAAAAAAGCACTATAGTGAATAAAACTGAATGGTGGGTAACTTTTCTTCTTTCTAGAATTTAAAGGAAATGCCATTAGTTTTCTCTGTTTAGAAAAATGTTGGCTATACATTAGTCATATATAGCCTTTGTTATTTTGAGGTATGTTCTTGTATGTTACTAACTTATGCAGCATTTGTATCATGAAAGCATGTTTAACTTGCTCAAAAGCTATTTGTACATGTATTGAGATGACTATGTGATTTCTGTCCTTAAGGTTACTTATATGGTATATTATTTTTATTTATTTACCTCTGTTAAAGGAAAATTATTATCTCTGGAATGGAACACAGTTGGGTCATGATACATGATCTTTTATTGCATTATTTTAATTTTTGAAAATATTTTGTTAATCAAATTTGCATCCATATTTGTCAGGGAAATTGGTCTATAATTTTCTTGTTTAATGTTGTGTTTTTATCTTTTTATTAGAATTGTAAACTGAATGTAGTAGTATTCCTACACTTTCTATTGTGTGGAAACATAAACAGAAATGTTATTTGGTTTTCCATAATAGTTTGATGGAAATCTGTAGAGAATCCATCTGGTCCTGGGGTTTTTCTGTGTAGGGGACTTTTAATTACTGTTTCAAATTCATTGCTTGCAATAATGTTTTTTTAACTTATCTATATTTCTTGGCTGTATATTAGGTAGGTCATATTTATCCATATTTTCTAAATTTTCTTGGTTTAGGGAATGTAAGTTTTCAAATATCCTTTAATGATCATTATCTGAGTCTTTTTCTTCTCAAAATTCAAGAATATGCATCTTCTCTGTCTTTCTTATTTCTTAATCTGTGGAGTATCAATCTTGTTAATGGTTTTGAAGAATGAACACTGCTTTGTGATTGTTTCTATCATTCTTTATTCCCTTTCTTTACTTTCTAGTTTGATATTAATTATTCTTTGTTGTCTACTTGTTTTATATTTTCTTGGTTGTCTAGATCCTTTAGTTAAATCATTAGATAATATGTTTTAAATAAATAGAGCACTTATATCTACAAATTTGTATCTTAGGTCTTCCCTTCTCCCTTGTCTTAGAGGAACTAGTATGCTGTGGTATCTTTATTGTTTGTTTCTAGGAATGTTGAAATGTCCTTCTTTATTTTTATCAATGACTATATTGTTCATTCGAAAGTGTATTATACAGGTCAAACAGGTTATATTTAGAAACATACATATACAACATATTATAATAGATGGTATATTATACATATATTATAATATATAATATATAATACATAATACAATATATAATATATAATATATTATGTATTATATATTAATATAATCTATAACATATTATATGTTGTTATAATAATATAACATAACATATTATGTATATGTTATATATATATTACATGCATATATATGCATGTAATAACAGTTAATGAAAAAGAGGCTATGAATTTGAAAAAGTAAAGAGGAATATAATGGGAGGTTTGGAGGGAGGAAAGGGAAGGCAGAAATGATATATTTTAATCTTAAAAATAAAAGAAAAAAGTAAGGTGGAAAAATCTGTATCAATATATGTAGTCCCAGAACTATATGTGACTAAAATAAAAAATTGTGTTGTTAAGTGTCCAAGCATATATGTATTTTCTGAAGGTTCTTGTGCTTTTGATTTCTGTTACTTTTTTCACTGTGGTATGATAGGATATAATTTAAGAATTACCTTAATTTTTTTGCATGTGTTACAGCTTGTTTTGTGGTATATGGTGTGACAATGATAAGGTCTTCACTATTTAAAGGGGATTACTGTGTAATTAATTGCTGATTAGGATTCACAGACTGATTTCTGCAAAAAACTTGATCATAATATGGTGTACTTTGTCTGATTATAGTCCCTCTTCTATACACAAATTTAACTCTAAGTAGAAGTTTAATATTATGTTATAAATACTTAATGATATTTTAAATGATTAATGATGTAAACTTTTAGTCTTTCTGCACATTAGTCAAAGAAAATTGTTAGCATTAGACATTTAAATGTGCATTTTAAATTGTACTTGTCTTTTATAAGCAGTAATTTTATTTCTTTGCCTAAACTGGGTAAGAGTATTCAAAAATGTACTTAAAGCATTTTTATGTAATCAGTATCTTTAATCTTTAAATATGTGATTTTACATAGAAATATTCAGATAGCTCCTATACATGTGCTCATAATACATTGACATTACTGATGAAACAAGAAGTAAATAATTTATATCAAATACAATTCATATAAATATATCCCTCGTATTAATGGATATATTAGTGTATATGTTTTCACTCATATTATGGATATATTAGTGTATATGTTTTCATACAAACATTTGTCTGCTAGTTATAGCTATATCTAGGAGGAGATATGATATGTTTTGGAAATTTCCCTTGGAGTAAATGATAATTTCATAGAAAACACTTAAGAAAAATTATAGAAGTATTAGGAAAACTGCAAATGAGATAAATGAAAGACACAATGAAGAAAATATTAACAAATTTTGAGGGAAAAATTAATTGACTTCCACTTTGAAAAGTTGAACTCTCATTAGTAATGAGTTTAATAAGCTGTTATCCCAAAGTTATTTTTTTTCACAAAGAGTTATTTTCATTTTTTTCTATAAATAAAATTCTGACATGCTAGTATATTTTTGTATTCTAAGCTATTTATGAGCATAATATAAGTTATAATATAGCAGGTTTATAACACTTTTAAGTTTGTTTTCTTAAAGTATAGTAATGACTCCTTTATAACTACTTTATATGAACTCCCTGTGATTTATACTTTTTTCTATATCATCCTACTCTGATAGTTTCAAATTTTATTTAAATAGTTGAAAGATTATGTTTTCTTTGTATATTTCAAAATCATTAGGAATTTCTATTCTTGGGATTTTCTTCTTTTTAATAAATGTATTTATTTATTTATTTAGTTATTATTTTATATCCTGGCCACAGTTTCCTGCTGTGGGATGTTCTGTATGACAAATATGTTAATAAATAAAGCACTGATTGGCCAGTAGCCAGAGAGGAAGTATAGGCGGGACTAACAGAGAGAGAATTGAGGGAACAGGAAGGTGAAGGAAGAGACTGCCTGGAGCCGCCACCAGAACAAGCAAGATGTAAGGTACCAGTAAGCCATGAGCCACGTGGCAAAGTATAGATTAATAGAAATGGGCTAAATATAAGAGTAAGAGCTAGACAATGATAGGCCTGAGCTAATGGCCAAGCAGTTTAAATAATATAAGAGTCTGTGTGTTTATTTTGTAAGTGGGCTCTGGGACTGGCAGGACTTTGTAGCTGGAGACTGGCGGGACTTGGGAGCTGGAGAGAAGCTCTCCAGCAACAGTTTCCCCTCCCTCCTCTCCTCCCAGGCCTTTTCCCCCATTCCCCATCTGTTCCCATCCCCCAATCCACTCCTTTTCTGATTCTGTTTAGGAAAGGGCAGGTCTCCCACAAAACATGGGATATCAAGTTGGATTTAAGTCTAAGCACTTCCCCTGTTTAAGGCTGGGCAAGGCGAACCAGTATAGGGAGTGAACTTTATAATTTTATATTTCTTTTTCTTTTTGATGTTCTTTGTATATGAGCATGCCGAGTTCTTTTTTCAAATAATAAGATCCAGTATTTTTGGCTATATTCTGTTTTTTTTTTATTTAATGTGGAAACTTCTACTTATATGCCTGTTGAGTTCATCTTGAAGATTAGTATACATAGTAATTGAAGTATAATTGATATACTAAACTGATAAACTTTAAAATGTAACATACAAAACAATTTTAATATTCATTAATTTATAAAATTTATCAACAATAAACATGTCAATTTTTAAACTTTTCATATTTAGTAGTATTATGCTGGGAGGCTTACATGTAAATTATATATTAATATTGATTTTCATAGTTGAATACATTGCTATTTACTTACTTTTCCCATAATTTGATGGTTACAATGTTTATGCCTCCTTTTATGTTCATTGGAATTTCTTGTCATTCATTTACGTTTTATGTTTTAGATTTTTGTCTGGGAAAATTTTTATCAGCTATTTATGTACACATCAACTTTTTGTTGTTGTTAACCAATGCTGTCATGAGAAGGGGTTAATGGGATGGAGGCCTTGTGTGGATCCTGAACTAACTTTAACAACTTCCTTGTAAATGATAGAACACAGCTGTTAAGTTGCTATACAAATTCCTGCTTTTAAATTCCAACCATTGTGACTGAAAAGGATCCTGAAAAGTGTACAGCATTGGCTATCAGCCTTCATGTGCACATGCTCATTTGGAATTCCAGAAGTTCTCTCTTCCCACCAAATATTATTTGTCTGGCTTTCTAAGTCTCATTTCATTTCCACTTCAGAAAGACACTTTTGTTAGATTACAGAATGTGCTTGATGGCTTAATTTTTCTTTCCAGCATTGAAAATACCCTGCAGGGTCACTAAAGATTCTTGTTCCCGGATTCTGAGGAGATGACAGCCATTTTACAAGCTGTCTTGGGATAGTAATGTATCTTTTGTGATCATTTTCATTTAGTATATACTGCATTAGTGTTCATGATAACTCACAACATCACAAATAAGTAATTAATAATAATTAATTTAAAAATAATAGGCCAGGAGGTTTAACTAAGTGATGCAGTGATTGCTCACATATCAGAGGCAGATGTAGTTAAAGGTTGGAATGCTTTTCGGGAATGCACAAAAGTGCTTGGTTCCATCCACAGTACTATGCTACCAAAATAAAAGGTGAGGGTCAATTTGTAATATTTAAATAGATACTTAGTACATTTTCCCATTTAATGCCTTTGCATGTAACATTATGGTACTGAGTTTAACTGGGATGTGCAAGACCTGAATTCTATCCTATTACAGCACTACCAAAAATAAAACAGTCTTGTTGAAAAATAAATAGTCATATTAATTGGACCTATAATTCAGTGTAGTCAGTGCATGCACAAGTATCCAATGGACCCTTTTTATCAACGGCATATTGTAGCTGGGTGGCCTCCAACTGAGAACTGCCTTCCTCTGTTTCCCAAGTATTGAATTTAAAAGCATGTACAACTACACTTAGCTTTTTAATAGATGTCTATAGATTTTGTAAACCCATAAAATAGATGTTAATAGATTTTATAAAGAAGGAAAATTATTTAGGTTAGAACCTTAGGTTTAAATACGAGCATTGGAAAAGAAAAAGGTGGGCTGAGATACAGTTCAATAGTAGAGTATTTGCTTAGGATGAGAAGGTCCTTGGATTTGACCCTCAACACAAAAACAAGAGTTTGGGAGTAAGTGAAAGTAAAACAATCTTATATTTTTTCTTATTAATAACTATAGGTAACCAGTTTTTCATAATAATAACATTAGAGTCCTTGTTAATTATACTGTTTGTGTAAGTAAAATGACCTATAGCAATATGATAAAGTATAAGAGAGAATAGCTGGTTATATTCTACTATAACTTATCTGTACAATCCAGGAAATGATGAAGTATTATTTTGAGAGTTTATTAGAGTATATATAAATGCATATTGCAAACCCTAGTAAAACTTCCATAAAGTTTTAAAGAAATATGGAGAAAACAAATAATTAAAACCCAAGAATACAAAAAAGAGTTGAATGCAAAAGAAAAGAAAAGACACAGAGGAGAGGAAGCAATTGAAGACATGACAGACAATCAGGGACTATAAATATCAGTGGAAATGGGGGAAATCTCACAAGGTCCACTTCTAGATGAAGAGCTACAGTCGGCCAATCACAGATAAGAGAGGGAGAATCAGTTTTCTTCAGAGATGAGCTCCCTAACAAGTTATCCAGTCTTAAGTGGTCAACCCTAAATGATTATTCATACAAGCAACACTAAATATTCTCTCTCTCTATTTTTTTTTTTGTTTTTCAAGACAGCTTTTTCTGTATAGTTTTGGTGCCTGTCCTGAATCTCACTCTGTAGACCAGGCTGGCCTCGAACTCACAGAGATCCACCTGGTTCTGCCTCCCCAGTGCTGGGATTAAAGGCACGCACCCCCACTGACCGGCAACACCAAATAGTCTTAATATGTTGTATATATGTTTATGTGTGTGTATATAATTAAAGTCAGAAATTTGAGAGAGAGTAGGTGTAGACACAGGAGGAGTTAGAGGGAAGAGAGAAAATTATGTAAATACAGAATTCATGTGTGACATTCTCAAAAAAAGGAAGAATTAAAGAAAGCCAGCATGAGCCAGTGAGAAAACAAATAATCAATATTCCTCCAAAGTTGCTGCTTCCAGCTTCCTGCCTTGAGTTCCTGCCATGACTTCCCTTGGTGATCAAAAGTGACCTAGAAATGCAAGCCAAATAACCCTATCCTCCTCAAGTTGTTTTTTTCTTAAAGTGTTTTGTAATACCAACATAAAAACAAACTAATCAAAAAAGGGAAACCAAACACACAAGACAACAATGGATAGAAGTAAAGGAGAAATTCACAAATTTGTTGTTATGGTTGGAGACACTATTCTCTCAGTAACTGATGGATCCAACAGGTGGAAAATCAGTAGACATATAATAGAACTGAAAAGCACCATCAACCATCAATCCACCAGAAGTAACTAACACTTATTGACTATTTCATTCAAAAACATAATATGTATTCTTCTCAGGTTGGTGTGAAATATTCACCAAGTTAGGCTACATTTTACATCAAAACTGTACTTCAACAAACATAGGAGAGCAGAGTTCACATAAGCATGCTTTCAGAACACAATGGAATTAAAATAGAAATAAATAATTGAAAGTTAGTATGAAATTCTGTTGAGGATTGAAGAACATATTTCTAAAAAAAAAAACATTGTGTTTTGTAACAAGGGAAGAAAGAGATCTACATACATACACTCCCCTATTTTATTCCTTGAAGAATGGAGCATACATTTTCTTGTATTTTTCAAGAAATACTTTCTCCTACAGGAGAAATTTAAAAATCACAATTTAAGTTTCCAGAGGCCTGTACAATAAATTGATATTTTCAGCTTTCTAAAATTTTGCAGAAGTTTCTTATTTGAGACTTAACTGTTTTTAAATGATCTTATCCTGTAGAGCATGCACAATTAGAAGAGTCCATATTACTAAGGGAACTGCCTTTTCATTTACAAGATTATATGCAAATTTGTAAACTGGCCCAGAAAATCTACATTTAAAATGTTTATGCTGTGTTTCCAGAAAATATATGATATTATCTTTAATAGAGTGAAAAGTCTCCCTTGTTCTTGCTCAGTTATAAAGGTGCTAACAGTATAGAACATGAATCCTTGATATATATGAGATATATGATCAGTATCTGTTTTCACAATACTCCAAATCTGACTGTTTTTAAAATCTGATTGGATGGCACTTTTTTGTTGCTGTTGTTGTTGTTTTTTGAGACAGAGTTTCTCTGTGTAGTTTTGGTGTCTGTCCTGGAACTCACTCATAGACCAGACTGGCCTCAAACTCACAGAGATCTACCTGCCTCTGCTTCCCAAGTGCTAGGATTAAAGGCATGCACCAATACCAGCTTATAATTGTTGTACAAAACATTTATTGGCATATATTTATTGTATAAAGTTTCATAAAGATATTTTCATTCAAATATATCACATACTTTGATGATATTCACTTCCCTACAACCTTTGTCCGTGGCTGACTCTCTCCTGCTAGCCCCTTCTTTTCTCAATTTGCCTTTTTTCCTGTTTTCATATCATATATACATGTATATACATACATATATATGGGACTCTTGAACTTTGAACCTGCAACAGGAATTCATAAGTTTTCATACACTCTAAGATAGAGGCATATGCAAGGACTTTCTAAAAAGCACTCCATTAGCACAAGAAATACTTGCAATAATTGATTGACAAATAGGATTGTAAAAACTAAAAGGCTTTGACACAGCAAAGGAAACAGTCAGCAGAGTGAAGATAGAGCTGACAGAATGGAGAAAATATTTACCAAGAATACATCTGATGGGAGGGAAATATCTAGAATCCATAAGAACTTTAAAAATTAAATGCCAGAAAACAAATGACCCAATCAATAATGGACAAATAAATTGAACTGAGTTCCCCCCAAAATGAAAAAAACTCAGATAAAAATACAAAAAATATTGATTCAGGTCAAGACTATATTGAGATTCCATGTCACTCCAGTCACAATGACTAGCACTAATTAGAATTATCAACTTCTTTCATTTAGAAATGAAATCAAATCAAGCACAAAAGGTTTTTTTTTAATTGCTTGCAGAATAGAGGGGAGTATATTATTTTGGATAGACCTAGTGCCTATAAAGACCAACTCCAAAACTGAGAGGATTAATAACTTCAGTTCTTGTTAGTACAACCTATATAGCAGTTATGTCTGGCAAAGCTGCTCTCCTAGGCAACCCTCCTCTGAGTAGAGACTCTGGGATTAAAACATGTTCCTTCCCATGGATTAGCTTTGGGAATCCTCCACTGGTTTGATGCATCTAGCCAGATGGAGAGAGGTTTGAGGAGAGGAGGGAGATTGGATTTGAATTATGCAGGTAGTATAGAAATATAACACCAAACCTCAATACCTGCAATACAAAACCTTGTTTTATATTAGCAAAGGCTAAATCCACCACGCAGCTTAATGTGCCATTTGTAGAGGCCTCATTTCTGCCATACTGCAGGTCCAGTGAGCACATCAGGAACCCACCATAGTAGATAGTAGCTTAAACACGCAAGCTGTCGCTAACTTGAAAGAGACAACTAGGAACTGTTTTTAGCTCCGTTTTAGAATCTTTTTACTCAGGTTTTAGGTAGAAACTCTTGCTCCACGTTGGGTGCCATTTGTAGCCGAAGAATTTCTCTCCAGCTCCCACCAAGTCTCGCCAGTCCTGGAGCCCACTTATAAAATAAACACACAGACTCTTATATTATTTAAACTGCTTGACCATTAGCTCGGGCCTACCATTGTCTAGCTCTTACTCTTAAATTAACCCATTTCTATAAATCTATACCTTGCCACGTGGCTCGTGGCTTACTGGCATCTTCACATGCTGCTTGTCATGGCGGCAGCTGGCAGTGTCTCTCTCACTCAGCCTTCTACTTCCCAGAATTCCCCTCTCTCCTTGTCCTGCCTATACTTCCTGCCTGGCCACTGACCAATCAGTGTTTTATTAATACAGAACGATATCCACAGCAGCATATTTAATTTCTGTGATGTGAGTGTAGGAGATTAGAGAACACTTCTTTAATATCCAAGGTGGTAAGATTAGAAGTCAGGAGGCATTTGTTTAAATGTAATGGCAATTTATTTGATGAGAACAGCAACAGGGGCAAAACAATACAGAAATTGAAAAAAATCATTTCTTCTTCAAAATCCATGTAGGTTAAATATATTAAAAGAATTGTAACTTTCATGAGCATTAGATCAATATAAATTGCTATAGTAAATTGTTAATCTGATATAAATATTGAATTGAATGGGAAACTGTAAGACAGTACCCTTGTTAAGAACTAACAAAATATCAACAATCAAATATTTTTAAATTTGTGATAAATAATCAAAATATTTTACATTATATTAGTGTTTTAATAAACTAAAATTTTTCTCTTTACTATATTGTGTATAGACTCATGCTACAATGTTTAATATGATACAATTGTGGAAAATGTGTTTTAATGGAGAAATATGAAATTACTGTACATTAGAGCCAGTACAGTAGTAAGCAATAGGATATAAGAAAAATAATAAGAGTTTATGAACATATTCTTAAATGTATTTAACTAAAGTAATTTGGGTATATAAATAATTACATACTGACATAGTTCTTAATAAACATAGTTAAATTATATGGCATAAGTATTAAATTTATGATGAATATTAAGAACCCCTAATATTTAATATAAGTCAGAGATAACATGGCAATCATTTTATCTATTGTAGCAGATTTTAGAGACATCAAGTTGATATTAGTTTATGAAATTAGTACATTTATTTAATATTTCAAAATTGCCTACACTATCCTTTTGTAATTGTTTTAATGTAACTCTAATAGAACTGTGAAAATGTGTTTTAATGTGTTGGATGCAGAGTGTTAAAATATTCAGTTTAGTATAATATAATGTTTTAAAATAGATTTTTTCTAAATGAAATAAATTAACTTTAATTAGTAACTAAAGTAACTTTAATAAATAACTAGAGTAACTTTATGGGCCTTGTAGATGCTTTGCAGTTATTACACTATTGAACTATAGTCTAGCACTCATGATATATCCTTGCTTCTTGCAAATTTAGACTCAGCAAGTATTTGGTAATTGATACTCTTTTTTTTTTTTTTTGGTTTTTCGAGACAGGGTTTCTCTGTGTAGCTTTGCGCCTTTCCTGGAGCTCACTTGGTAGCCCAGGCTGGCCTCGAACTCACAGAGATCTGCCTGCCTCTGCCTCCCGAGTGCTGGGATTAAAGGTGTGCGCCACCAACGCCGGCAGTAATTGATACTCTTTAAATTTCAAATAGCTATGCATTACTAAAATCATTTAACAATTTAATAATTTCTGTGAACCCAGAAGTATTTGTATTTAAATAATAGAGGACAAATCATTAGGTTTTAAAAATATTGTATCACAAAAAATGCTGAATTTATTCATAGCATAAACTTGAGTGTACATATTCTCTATAAACAAGTCAAGCAATATTTATAAGAAGAACATAAGAATTGTTTTCTGATATTCTGTGAATACTGCCTTAATGAGAAAATGCAAAAGACAGATTAAAATCTTGATACAAATTAGTCAAGTAACATTCCATCAATAGAAAATAATTTTCTATATCATTCAGTAAAGTAGTTCACAACATAAATTTCCTTGCTTAAAAATGCTTTGGTGAGAAAATGATTTACATAAATATGTAGTATAATATTTAATACATAATTCAAATGAACATGACTTCCTGGTATTGTAATATATGTTATATAAATATGTAGTATAAATGAGCAAGTATAAATATTAATATTAAAAGGAAATTATAATAGGATATAGTTGAAAATAATTTATGCAGATAGATAATTTAATATATTTTTGCATTATAATTATGTGTTTAGTATTAATTTTGCAGTTAATATTAAAATTCTTAGCATTGAGTCTAATGTATTTGACAGTAACATTGAATGTAATGTATATTACAGTATAGTAGTGAGGGAAGTCATTATAAACTTTCCTTGCATGCACAGAGTCATGGGTTTGATGTCCACCAAGCACTTCAGGAGAGGTTAGTGGGCAGGCATTTGTTTAAATGATAGGGGAATTCATTGAATTAACAATAAGAATAGAAGCAAGAAGAAGTGAATGAAAAAATAGAAATATTTGTTTTTCCTTTTAAGTAGATTTTACATTCTATATCAAATATATTAAAATAAATGCAGCATATTTGTAAGCAAAACAGAATTGATTTCTGAAATTGATGATCTGATACTAATGTTTGCTGTAGGATGGTCTGCATGTCAAATTACTCTGATTGGTCAATAAATAAAACACTGATTGGCCAGTGGCTAGGCAGGAAGTATAGGCGGGACTACCAGGAGAAAAGAACAAGAAGGTGGAAGGAGACACTGCCAGCCACCACCAGGACAGGCAACATGTAAAGATGCCGGTAAGCCATGAGCCACGTGGCAAGGTATAGATTTATAGAAATGGATTAATTTAAGATATAAGGACAGTTAGCAAGAAGCCTGCCATGGCCATACAGTTTGTAAGCAATATAAGTCTCTGTGTTTACTTGGTTGGGTCTGAGCGGCTGTGGGACTGGAAGGTGAGAGAGATTTGTCCTGACTGTGTACCAGGCAGGAAAACTCTAGCAACAAATGATGAATTGGATGAAATAATAAATTAGAATTATTGCCAAATAAAAATAAAGTGATAAGTGTTCATAATTAGTGTTTATATATTATATTAAAATGAGTTACAGTATTCTTTGTAGCTTATATAGTTTTGTGTTATAACATGTTTATAAAATAATAATTTTGTAATTAAATAAAAATACTGTACATTACAATTTTATAAAAGATAATAGAATAAAAAAACTAACAATGGTTAATATGTTCATGTTTTTATATGGTTAATTTTTACGAGTCATGTATTTAAAGAATTACATAGTGACATTGTCTTTAATAAATGTTCAATAAAAGATATAAAGCACTGAATATAGAATGTTAAAATAGTTTTACTATAGCATTCTTTCTTCCTATACATAGATCTTCTTTTTCCAAATTGGATAGATCTTTATTTAAAAAAAAAAAAAAAAGTGCCGGGCGGTGGTGGCGCACACCTTTAATCCCAGCACTCAGGAGGCAGAGGCTGGCAATCTCTGTGAGTTCGAGGCCAGCCTGGTCTACAAAGCGAGTTCCAGGAAAGGTGCAAAGCTACACAGAGAAACCCTGTCTCGAAAAACCAAAAAACAAAACAAAAACAAAAATAAAAACCAAGATATACCCTAGACCTCCCCTCCTGATATTTCTAATATAACTTTATTTTTTTCAAGCTTACAGTTGTCAGGCATTTGTTAATTGATAATGTTTATATGTCATACAGCTGCAAAATATATACTATTAGTACATTTAAAATTGGATAGTTCCCTTGAAGATGCAAATATTTGCACTTATGTAAATAAAAGAGCACTGAATACGCCTCAAACTAATATTGTATCATAAAAGATGAAACTTCAAAATATTTTCTTATTACTGTTAATATAACTGCATGTATTATATTGAAATTAGTCAAACCGCATTTATAAGTAAAATGTCAAACTTTTTACTGATTTACTCTTAAAATTGATTGAACTAGAAAACATATAAGAACAAAAATTAAAGTCTTGATACAAATTAATGAACTAACATGTCATTAAAATAAATACGTTAAATATAAGTCAATTAAATAATGGACAATATACTTTCAAAATTTATTTGATGGTGAAATGTTTATATACGATTAAAATGAACAAATATCAATATAAGTGGTATAATTAGGAAATAGATATATTAGTATATAATATACAATGAAAATAGTTAAGATATTGCTGAAAATAAGAAGAATGTATTAAAATTAGTAAGTTTAACATCTAAGGATTTTTGATATTCAATAAATGATCATCTCTTAACAAATAGAATCATTAAATTGTAGCACAAGTAGAAATCTAAAAGGAAATATTGAGATCAACTAACAATGATATAATTTGTGTTTTAATATCAGTAAATCAATAAATAGATACTATGTTTTATGTTTACATAAAATAATTAAAAGCATAAAAAAGATCATGACTATTAGAAATTACTATGATTCTTTTTTAGCAAATATGTTTTTCTTATGGTAAAGAATAATTGTATTTTTATTACCGCATTAACCCAAACTTATTATACAGTTGCATAAATAAGTAAATGACATACTTTCACTTAATATGATTAAGGCTATGTGAATTTACATCCAAAACATTTTTAAATTTGGTAAGTGTAGGTCAAATTTAATGACAATATAGTATAATAAATAATTTATTTTTTAAGTTATATAAATCTTATCTGCTCAAACACCACACTGCTGATCACACTTACTTCTTTGAAATAGTATGTCATTGTATTTTTATTTAAGTTTTACAATGATCCCTAACAAATTGATAATTAATTCAAACAAAAGGAAAGAAACAATAATAGGAAGACATAAAACTAATCATTATTGGAAAGATTTTTTCCATGACTTTTTCTGATAACCACTATTAATATAGTAAGGGAGAGAAAAAATAGAAAATTTAGAAATATATAATGAAGTCAAGAAGAGAAATAATATATTAATATAAAATAATAAATAATATAATTTTTGAGCAAAGTATTTATAAAAATACCTCACTTCGAAGCTTAAAGATCTTTCTCCAAAAACCTATAAACATAAACACAGTTATTACAATGAATTAATTATTGTTTGTTGCAATAGTATAAAATTTCAAATATATTTTGGTGTTTATCAAATAGTAAGTGCTTCTGTTACAAAGATATGAGAAACATGTTTAAAAATCAATTGTATTTACCCTTGATCTCTAACAATGTCTATATAAAATCCATTAAATAAAATCCTTAAGATTTTTTACCTTATGTATATAGAAAAAATTGTGATTGTTTACTTCTTCAGAAATATATTAAGATTTAACTCTTAAGAAGGTAGTTATCTTGCTAAATTCACTTAGAATTCTAATATTACCTTACATAATTCTGTGTTGTGTATAATGGCAATCATTTCATTTCTGAAGAAAACTGGTTCATTTTTGTTTTTTCAAATGTTTGCATTTTTTAGGTTTCTAGACTTCCTTAATGCATTGAATTGAACTGATGGTAGAGGGTATCTTATTATTTTTGTGATCTCAGTACAAAGGGGATATGGAGTAATGTTTTCTGAGTTTTTAGATTACATCTGGTTTTGTTGTATGGTTTCTCTGTATCTATTAGAATGAAGACAAAATTTTGTCCTTTGCTAACATTGTTAAGGCAGCTCTGTGTCTCAAAAAATGCTTAATTTCTGTTCAGTTTATTCATAAGTTTATGCAATTGAAGTGTCACTGGGTTATAATTATCAAATGTTTTAAGAACACTTTTGCTTATTATTTCATGAATAGGCAGCGTATTGTTTGAGGGCTACAAATCTTTGGATTCATATACTTACATGCCCTTATTATTGTGGATACAATCACTGAAAACATTTGTTATTTATTTTTCTTATTGTTGTTTGTTTAGTGGAACAGCTTATAAAGGTGTAACATACCTTCTTTTGTTAAAAAAATCATTTTATTTTATATGTGTAAGTGTTTTGTTCACATGTATTCCTGTGCACCACATGCATCCTTGGTGATGACAAAGGTCAGGAGAGGTTCTTAGATTCCCCTGGAACTGGCTTTAAGGAAGGTTATGAGCCATCAAAGAGAAAACAAGCCTGATTCCTCTGCAAGAACAAATAGTGTTCTTAATTACTAAGTCATCTCTTCAGCCCCAACATTGCTTCATTTTTATCACATGAAAATTCATAAAATCAGACATCATGGAACAGAATTAATTTGTACAAAATACTTTAAGTGCAAAATTGTTAATGTAATATATACCAGTTGAGGTTTTCAAAATATTGCTGTTTCCTTGAATGCTGTTTATGTTCTACCTCATCAAACAAATTGTAAAATACTTTCTTTCTCGAATACCCTTTAATGTTTTATTTAAAAAAAAAAAAAGAACAGATATGTGTTGTGAAAAGGAATTGAGGTACATAGGCCTTTAGTTTTAGGTTGTATTCTACTTTTGGCTAAAATTTAAATTGTGTTATCTTTTGATCAGGGGCTGTAAGCCAAAGTGATTTCCTTGTTGCTTTCTTAGTCCCATTAATTGCTGTTGTGTTTCAATTTCTATGGAGATTATAGAAACATCCTCTCAGCTGTGTAGTTTTTTGCATTACCATACCTCAAATTTCATCCTGAACAGCAGACTTTTCTTTCTGCTGTGCTTTAAGCTTTATTGGTATGTTAAGCTTGTGACTCTCAGTGTTGGCATGTGTGTCCACTATTTGGGGGAACATTTCTCTGTAAGGAATCACCAGTGGTTTTACAGATTAAGAAGAGTTCAGTTTTCATTGTGCACAGCTGTTTTTGTTGTTGTGAGGGTTATAGTAATTTTCAAGTTCCTGACATATTAATTAGAAACAGAAGTTGTTTTATGTTATAATGATTTTCAGTTACAAGAATTTATTTTGTTGAATATAGTAAGATACACTCTCAAATTTTTGGTGTCCAGAATTTCTATGCTGGATTTATTCTTTCATTTTGTTGAAAACAGATTCTTTTCTCATATAATATACCCAGATTATGGTTTCCCTTCCCTCCACTCCTCCCAGTTTTTCCCTATCTCCCCTCCTCTCCATCCAGCCCCATTCGTTCTCTCCTTAGAGAAAAGAACAGACTTCTAAGAGATAACAGCCAAGCATGACAAAAGTTTTTAATAAAATAAATCAAAAAACTATCATATCAAAGTAGGACATGGCCACCCAAGAGGAGGAAAAGAGTTCCAAGAGCAGGCACAAGAGTCAGAGACCCACATGTTCTCACATTCAGGAGTCCCATAAAAGTGCTGAGATAATAGCTATACTATATATGCAGGGGACCTGGTACAGACCCATGCAGGCCCTGTCCTTGCTGCTTCAGTCTCTGTGAGTTCATATGCACCTAATTTAGTTGATTCAGAGGGCTTCATTCTCTTGGTGTTCTTCATACTTTTGGTTCTTATACTCTTTCTGCCTCCTCTTCCTCAGGATTCCCTGAGCTTCGATGGGAGAGATTTGATGGAGACAACCCATTTAGACTCCTTTTCAACATATGGGTCTCTGCATCATTTCTCATCTGCTTCAGGAAGAAGCCTCACTGATGATGACTAGATAAAGTCCTAATATTTGAATATATGATTAACATTAGATGTCACTTTATTGATACATTTTTCTATTTACCAGTAGTATTTGGTTTTGCCCTAGGTTTCTGGACTATCTAGTCTCTGGTTCTAGGTTACCCAAGCAGTGTCAGGTATGGGTTCCTTCTTGTGGGGTAAGCCTTAAGTCAGATCAGACACTGGTTGGTTACTCCCACAAGTTCTGTTCCATTATTGCCCTAGCCTATTTTGCCGACAGGACAAACTGTAGGTCAAAGGATTTGTGACTGAGTTGTTTTCTACCTTTCTCTTTCCATAGCCTAAACAATACCTTCCTGCACCAAAGAGACTTAGACTTTAGGGGGAAGACTCCAGCTGTACTTCTCCATATACAAAGACCTCATTTTTCAAATCAGACAGAACTTCAGTAAATAAATAAGATAACTTCACAGCCTTTTGCATGCATCAGTCTATTACTGAGCCCTTGTCATATATTATTTCTTTCAAGTTTAGAATTTGAAAACATTTTTAGATTGCTATTCTTTATACTTTGAATAGATATCAAGTATGTATTACTAATATCATTTAAATTTTTAATATAGTCTTTGGAAATACATATTTTCATTTAAGTAAATAAAAGGACAATTTATTAGGTGGTAATAAGAAATATTGCATTGTGATAAATGAAATGCCTTAATATTTTCTCTTAGCATAAACTTAGCTGTACATATATGAAATCTAAATAGCAAAGCCACAATTACAAGCAGAATGCCAAAATTATTTCTTGAATCTGTGTTAGTAGTAACTTTATGAGAAAATGTTTATGGACAAATTAACATCTTTTTTATTAAGAATTTTTTTCATTTTACACACCAATCAGAGATCCCCAGCCTTCCCCCCAACCCACCACCCATCATCCAGGGAGGACACATCCAGTAGAGGCAAATTCAAGCCCTTCCCCCTGCCTCAAGGTTGCACAAGGTGTCCCATCATAGGTAGTGGGCTCCAAAAAGCCCCCTCATGTACTAGGAATGGATTCTGATTCTTCCACTGGGACCCCCAAGCAAATCAAGCTACACAATTGTCTCCCCATGCAGAGGGCCTACTCAAGTCCCATGCAGACTCCACAGCCATTGATCCAAATTTCATGAGTTCCCACTCATTTGGTTTGGTCGTCTCTGCAGGTTTCCCCATCATGATCCTGATGCACTTGCTCATAGAATCCCTCTTCTCTCTGACTGGACTCTTGGAGCTCTGCCCGGTGTTTGGCTGTGAATCTCTGCATCTGCCTCCATGAATAATTGGAGAAAAGCTCTGTGATGACAGGGTATTCACCAATCTGATCACTGGGGCAAGCCAGTTCAGTTCAGGCACCCTCTCCACTATTTCTAGTAGTCTAAGCTGGGGTCATCCTTGGGGGTTCCTGGCAACTTCCCTAGCACTAGGTTTCTCTCTATCCCCATGATATCTCCCTTCATCATATTATCTTTCTCATTGCTTTCCAACTCCATCCCTGTTCCCTTATGTTCTCATCCCCAATCCCCTACCCTCCAATGCTCACCCGTCATCCCCAATTCACTCATTGGGATCTCATCTCTTTCCCCTTCCCAGGGTGATCCATGTGTCCATGTATCTGTCTTTGTGTCTTCCTTGTTCGCTATCTTCTTTAGAGTTGTGGGTTGTTGTCTGGTTATCCTTTGCTTTACTTCTAGTATGCACTTATGAGTGGGTACAGCCACTTTGGAAATCAGTGCGGTGGTTTCTCAGAAAATCGAGAATCAATCTTCCTCAAGACCCAGCTATACCACTCTTGGGCATATACCCAAGGAATGCTCAATCATACCATAAGGACACATGCTCAGCTATGTTCATAACAGCATTGTTTGTAATAGCCAGAACCTGGAAACAACCTAGATGCCCTTCAACTGAAGAATGGATTAAGAAAATGTGGCACATATACACAATGGAGTACTCCTCAGTAGTAAAAAAAAATGATACCATGAAATTTGCAGGCAAATGGAAGGACCTAGAAAATATCACCCTGAGTGAGGTAACCCAGACTCAGAAGGACAAATTAAAGTCTTGATAAAAATATAAAAATTCTCATCAATAGAAAATATTTTCAATATAATTTGGTTGAATCATGTATAAAATAATTTTCCTTATTTAAAATTCTTTAGATATGAAATTATGTGAAAATATAATGTAAATATACAATAAAAATATTTTGTATTGTAGACAAATTTCTAAACAGTCTTATTAAATATGAAACACAGAGCCAAATACAGGGGTAATAGCCGAAGAGATCAGAGAAATAGCGAATAGCCATGACTAGCTTTAGAAAGCTTGATTGCATTTTGGTTATTTTACACTCTAGGCATTCTCCTACAGAAATTTTAATGCAGAGGAAAGATGTTATATTAGAATGGATATTTCTATCAAATAAAGAGTAAAAAATTAAAAACTTATGTGGAAAAGACCTCTGACTTGAGTTTAAAAGGAAAATTGAGACTTCATTAATTAGCAGGAATAGACCCAGCAGAAACTGTTGTACCTTTAACTAAAGAGGACATTGAAAAATTATGGACAGAAAGTGAACCTTGTCAAAGAACTTGCAGTAATTTTGGGGAGAGATTAATATGCAGATATCCCAAAAGTGATAGAATTGATCTTATAAAGAGAGCTGATTGGAAACACCCATATTAGAGTTCGTGCATTTTATACAGATGCCAACAAACAAGGAAAGGCAGATTACAAATCAGAAAATTTAAGTAAAGTGGTTCAAAGTCCTTATAATTCAGTTTAAAAATCAGAATTGTATGCTATTCTGTTGGTATTAATGGATTTTTCAGAACCTCTCAACATAGTTACTGACTCTCAGTATGCTGAAAGAGTGGTATTACATATTGAGACTGCAGAATTTATCCCTGATGCTTCAGAATTAACTTCACTATTTATTCAGTTACAAGATACAATCAGGAAAAGGAATCATCCTTTATATATAACTCACATCCGATCCCATACTGGTCTGCCAGGCCCTCTAGCACAAGGTAATGATGAGATTGATAAATTATTGATAGAAAATGTGCTGGAGGCCTCAGAATTTCATTAAAAAAACCATCATGTCAATAGTAAAAGTTTAAAAAAGGATTTTCCCATAACCTGGCAACAAGCCAGGAAATGTCCTACTTGTTCCTTTTACAATCAGACTCCATTACAGACAGGATGTAACCCAAAGGGTGCTCAGAGGAATGAAATCAGGCAGATGGACGTGTTTCACTTTGCAGAATTTGGAAAATTGAAATATGTACGCCATACCATTGATACTTATTCAGGATTTCAATGAGCAACTGCTTTGAGTTCTGAAAAAGCTGATTCTGTAATCATGTATTTGCTAGAAGTTATGGCCATCATGGGTATACCTGCGCAAATCAAAACTGACAATGCTCCATCATATGTCTCTGTTAAAATGAAACAGTTTTTTTGCTTATTACAATATAAAGCATATTACAGGTATACCCATGATGGCCATAACTTCTAGCAAATG
>CABHPQ010110504.1:33688-53949 GCA_902168405.1 Peromyscus aztecus
TTTATTTATTTATTTATTTATTTATTTATTTATTTATTTATTTATTTATTTATTGGGACAGGTTATCTCCAAGTTGCTGTGGATGTTCTAGAATACTTTCTGTTGACCAGGCTAGCATTGTACTCACAGAGATTTGCCTGTCTCTTCCTCCTGAGTGCTGGGATTAAAGGCATCCACCACCACTGTCTGGCTGATTCATTTTTTTTTTATGTTCAAATGAAAGGTTAATTAGTGTTTTTGCTTATGTTGCTGGTATTGTTTTACTAAGCAGTGTAGATTTTAGAGACCTATAAATTCTTGAATTTATTTTCTTATATTGTCTTCATCATTGTGGAAAAATTGATGAAGTCCACTTTTTAAGTAGAATAGCTTATAATAATGTAATTATTATAGTATTTTAATTTATACTTAACTTAATTTCATATATCAGTCATGGATTTCCCCGTCCTCCCTCCTCCCACCCCCCAGCCCTCCCCCCCTTCCACCCCCCACACCATCCTCCTCCAAGGCAAGGTCTCCCCTGGTGAGTCAGCCCAGCCTGACAGACTCAGTCAAGGCAGGTCCAGTCCCCTCCTCCCTAAACCAAAGCTGAGCAAAGTGTCTCAGCATAGGCCCCAGGCTCCAAAAATTCAGCCCATGTAATGTAATGTTATTTTATTTTTATGTAGAACTGCATAAATTTAGACACCGTGATAGAATTTTTTAAGAACACTTTAAATACAAAATTATTATTGTGATACAGGCCAGTGGAAGTTTCCTGCTTTCATGATTTCTTAAGTAATGTTTTCATTAGATGTGTTTTAATTTTTCAGTAATACCCAATTAATTAGGTAAAATTTTATATCTAATAAGTATATTACCTAAGCTATGTTATGGGGATTTTCCTTACATCAATGATATTGGTTATATTGATTTTTAATTTATCAGATCTCTGGGTTTGGTCACTTTTTATAATTTATAAAAATTAGATTTGACAGTTTTCTCTGTAATTGTTAAAGATGCAACCCCCGAAATATTATTTAATTTCATCTTTCTTGTTTTATAGGGTTCCCTTCTGCATATCTATTATACCTCCCTTTTTACATGTAGTCACTCTTTTCAGAACCTACTGATTTTGAATTCCTGATCATCAAATTCAAAATAACTGCAGTATCTGAATTTTCTGTGTATTTTTTCTTTCTTTATCTCCTTAAATTGGTTATTTTAAAGTAACTTGCCTTCTAAAAATGCCTTGTAATGAAAAAGAAAGGATCTTTCATGGTGCAGAAAGGAATTGAGGTACATAGGCCTTTATAGGATTTATGCATGCTTTGATTAAGCTATGCAATGTGTTATCTTCTGCTGGACGTTGGGGATTATAGGTGAAAATGTCCACCTTGCTTTTACTTGACCCTTTGTCCCCAGTTGTCTTTGGATTCCCAGGAGACTTCTCAGTTTCTCAGAGGTGCATGTCTCTACATTATAATACCATCAATTTCCTCCGTAGAAGTGGCCTTCTACTGCTGCTCTGTTGTCTTTTGTGGTGACTCTCACGGTGGCATGTGTGTACAGATTTAGGATGTGCATTTCTACATATGGAAACAGTTCTTTTATGGATTAAGAAGAATACATTTTTCAGTTAGTACAGTTTTTGTTGTTGCAGAGGTAGAATGACAATTTTCAAATTCCTTACACTGGAAGCAGAGGTATTTTTGTTTGTTTGTTTGTTTGTTTCCATTTTGTTACAAATAATGGAATTTGTTGGCTGGACTAACATAATTTTTTATTATATATGTCCTGTATTTCTGTCCTTTACTTTTGTTACAGTCAATTTAGATTATTCATTCATTCACTTGTCTGATATATCACACTGTAGTTATATGACTATAATTTTATTTAGTTAACTCATCTTTAAGTATTGTCTTATATGAATGTGTATTCCTGTGACATATACATCAACTACACACATACATGTATAGGTATATTTAGAAGAAAATCAACACTGAAAAAATAATGTACCCATCCTTCTGTCCAATCCAGTTTCCTTAGTCAGCTAATCATTTACAAACTTCTTTCAGTTTCTGTCCCTCTCCCTTACCCTATTATAGATATGGTAATTACAAGTCTTTGTATGGATGTGTGCTTACTTTATACTTCTAGAAATAATAATAGTATGTGGCCCAATAGGAATATTTTCTAGCCACTTTAGAAAATGTCTTTCATTGATGTGGCACTGAAGTGGAAAGCAGGCTGGTGTTTTCTAACATGGCTCAACTTTCCAATGGTCAGGATTCTTATTTGTAGCCCTACTAACATTGTCCGCAGTGAGGGCTGAGAACCATAGCTCTACTTGGTCATCCATAGCAGCCTGCATAGTTCACCAAATCTTTTAGGAACTACAGTGGACAATCTGCTTTGTTGCTGAAAAGAATCTTGGTTCTAGACAATGTTTTCAAGCAGGATTTGAGTACTTATTAAAGATTGTTTAATATAGGCTTAAGCATTACCACTGGCAGAATTTGAAGTGCTCAAAGAAAATAGGAGGCATGTGGCCATACAACTTTTTTATCTAGTAAGGGTAAGAGGCCTCTGACACTTGTTAACTGTACTAGAATTCTTGTTTCTCTGTTGGCAATAAGTTTCAACCAGATTCATGGGTGATAGACTCCTTTCTTTTTCATGTCTCCTTGACATTCTGTCTTTCTATCACTCAATAAGTGTGCAGTTGAATCTCAGTAGTACTTTAGCTGAGATATATGCAACTATGTGTCAGATCCTTCAAACTTTGTTAATCCCAGTAATGGACGAAAAAATAAAGTGACTGATCTGAAGCTTAACTGAACCTTGTAGGTTTAAATCAGTGATGTTTTTTTTAATTGAAAATAGATTCTTCTCTCATACAATATATCTTGACCACAATTTTTCCTCCCTCTACTCCTCCTCCTTTTCCATTTAGAAAGAGAAGACTTCCAATAGACAAAAACCGAATACTACAAAATGAGATACAATAAGACAAGGCAAAAGCCCTCATATCAGGCTGGACAAGACAACCCCATAGGAGGAAAAGAGTTGCAAGAGAGAGCAAAAGAGTCAAAGACACACTCACTCCCACTGTCTCACAAAAACACCAAGACAGCAGCCTTAACATATACATAGAAGACCCGGTGCAGACCCATTCGGCCCCCTTGCTTGCCGCTTCAGTCTTTGTGACCCATATGAGCCCTGCTATCCTTCATCCCCTCCTACAATCTTTACTCCCTTTTTGTGGGGTTCCCCAAGCTCCAATGGAAGGGACACAATAGAGACCTCTAATCCAGTCTCTCTGTCTGCATAATGTCTGGCTGTGAGTCTCTACATCCGCTCCCATCTGCTGCCAGAGAAAGCCTCTCTGGTGACAATTAGGCTAGGCAATGATCTATAAATATAACACAATACCATTATGAATCATTTTATTGACTTTTTTTGCCAGTTGTGTTTGTTTTTACCCTAGGTCTATGGGCTATCCAGTCTCCAGTTCATGGCCATACTGGCACTGTAGGGCATGGGCTCCCTCTCATGGTATGGGTCTCAAATTAAATCAGACATTGGTTGGCTACTCCCACAAATTCTGTTACACCATTGCTACCAGCACGTCTTGCCGGTTTGGCAGATTATAGGTCCAGGGTTTGGTGGATAGGTTTGTGTCCAGGTTTCTCTTTCCATAGATTGTAGAGTATCTTCCTGTGCCAAAGAAATTAGAATGTAGGGATAAAGGCTACATGCAGTTACTAGCTCAACTTCTCTATGTTCAGTGAGCTATGTGGGTGTTGTCCTTGGCAATGGGGCCCCACTATCAGTTTTTGGAGAATGACCCTGTGTCCTAGCATCAGCCTGGGTTGTTTAGGGATCTCCATGGGACTCAACAAACAACTCAATAGAATGCCACCCAGTCATACCACTGGAAGCCTTCCCTGGCTACAAAAGATGGCCAGTTCAGACTCTGTATCCTCCATTACTAGGAGTATTGAGTAGAGTCACCCTCATAGATTCCAAGAAGTATGTACTGCACTGTTTCCAAACTACCCTGAAAATGCACCCCGCCCCCAATTCCAGCCATCGCTTTCTGGACTCTCTATCCTTTCCTTCTCCCCAACCTAATCTCTCCCACTCCAGTTCCCAACTCCCCACCCAGTCCACCCAAAAATCTATTCTAATTCCCCTTCACAAGGAGAACCATACATTCTCTCCTACAGCTCCCGACTCTGGGTCTATGGATTGCAACTTTATTATCACTTACTTAACAACTAATATTGATTTATGGTATATGTGAACACATATCATATTCATCTCTCTGGATCTAGGTTACATCGTTCAGGTTGATTTTTTCCTAGTTCCATCTATTTGCCTGTCAATTTCATGATGTCATTTTTTAACAGCTGAGTAATACTCCATTGTGTAAATGTACCATCTTTTCTTTATGCATTCTTTAATTGAAGTAATTGAAGGACATCCAGTTGTTTCCAGTTTCTGGCTATTATGAACAAAGCTGCAATCAGTATAATTGAGCAAGTGTCCTTGTGGTAAGGTGGAGTTTTTTTTGTTTTTTTTTGTTTTTTTTGGTATATGCCCAAGAGTGATATAGTCAGGTCTTAAGGTAGATTGATTCTCAGTTTTGTGAGAAACCACCATATTGATTTCCATAGTGGCTGTACAAGTTTGCATTCCTACCAGCAATGGAGGAGTGTTCTCCTTACTCCATATTCTCTCTAGCATGAGCTGTCATTTGTATTATTTATCTTAACCATTCTGTCAGGTATAAATTGGGATCTCAAAGTAATTTTGATTTGCATTTTTCTTATGATTAAAGATGTTGAACATTTCTCTTTCTCAGCCATCTGAGACTCCTCTATTGAGAACTCTTTGTTTAAATAAGTACATTTTAAAATTGAATCATTTGGTTTTGTGATACCTAGTGTCTTGAATTCTTTATATATTTTGGATATTAGACCCCTATTGGACTGAGAAAGAAATATGGGAAACAATAGTCTTCACAACAGCCTCAAATAATATAAAATATTGTGGGGTAACTCTAGCCAAGCAAGTAAGTCTTATATGGTAAAGCCTTCTAGTGCTTGAAGAAAGAAATTAAAGAAGGTATCAGAATGTGGAAAGATCTTCCATGGTCATAGATCCATATGATTAATATAGTAAAAATGGCCTACCAAAAGCAATCTACAAATTCAAAGTGATCCCCATCAAAATTAAACAGGCATTGGAAGTCCAAAATTCTTTACAGTCTGTAGCTGGAGTTTTTCTGGTCCTGCCCACAGGCAGGACAAATCTCTGTCACCCGCCAGTCCCACAGCCACTCAGACCCAACCAAGTAAACACAGAGACTTATATTGCTTACAAACTGTATGGCCGTGGCAGACTTCTTGCTAACTCTTCTTATATCTTAAATTAACCCATTTCTATAAATCTATACCTTGCCATGTGGCTCGTGGCTTACCAGCATCTTCATATGCTGCTTGTCATGGTGGTGGCTGGCAGTGTCTCTGCCTCAGCCTTCCACTTCTCAGAATTCTTCTCCTCCTTGTCCCACCTATACTTCCTCCTGCCTGACTACTGGCCAATCAGTGTTTTATTTACTAACCAATCAGAGCAACACATTTGCCATACAGAACACCCCACAGCAACAGTCCTTGAAAGGACAGTTCTCAACTTCATATGGAAAAATAAAACACCCAAGATAGCAAAAACAATCCTCAACCAATAAAGGCACAGCTGGTAATATCATCATCCCTGATTTCTAGCTGTACTATAGAGCTATAGTAATAAAAACTGCATGGTATTGGAATAAAAACAGACATGTTTATCAATGGAATTTAATTGAAGAACCAGAAATAAATCTACATACATATGGTCACCTGATATTTTGTACAGAAATCAGAAATACACACTGGAAAAAAAGACAGCATCTTCAGCAAATGGTGCTGACCACACTGGATGTCTGCATGTAGAAGGATGCAAATAGTTCCATATTTATTACTGCACAAAAAAAAACTCAAGTCCAATTGAATCAAAAATATCAACATAAAACCAGACACACTTAAACTGGTAAAGAGAAAATGAGGAATAGCCTTGAATGCATTGGTATAAGAGACAACTTTCTGAACAGAAGACCTATAGTGCAGGAACTAAGATTGACAATAAATGGGATCCAATGAAACCGAAAATCAAAGGTAACAGTCATTTGGACAAAGTGGCAGGTTACAGAATGGGAGATTTTTACCATTAACAGGTTTTTTTAAATAGAAGATTAATTTGTGTATGAAATCCTGTAATAGAGTCTCGGAATGATTTAGATCTCCCCTCTTCTTGATGAATTTTACTTGTACATTCAAGTAGAAGGAAATAGATGATGAGTCATGGGAAGCAGTTTATTTCATTATAATCTCTACAATTTAAGCCTCCTTATGTGGTGACTTCAAACATATGTTGGTTGTATTTCTCCATCTTCCTTAATTTTTGTTGTTGTTGTTCAGTGTTCGTTATGGGCTTATGTAGCTGGTCTTCCTTTACTAGAAGATAATTCACAAACACTGTTGTGAGAGGAAATTTAGTTTAAAAGTACTTTTTTCCTCAGGGTCAGTTAACTGTATTAATTAATTAATTAATCCTTTTGTTTGTTATTATTTTGGTTTTTTTTAGTATTACCATCATCATAATTATTATTGGGAGGAATATGTTTGTCCTGTGCATGCATGTGGATGTCAGCGGAAAACGTAGAGTGAATTTTCTCCCCCACCCCTTTTTTGCCTGTTATACCAAGGAATGAACTTAAATCATCAATATTGTGCTAAAAGTGCCTTTATGCCCTAAGCCATCCTTTCTAATGCTGTGACCCTTTAATACAGTTGTTCATATTGCGGTGATCCCCAATCATAATATTATTTTGTTGCTACTTCATAACTGTAATTTTGCTACTACTGTGAATTGTATTGTAAATATCTGATATGTAGAATATCTGATATGGGACCCCTGTGAAAGGGCCATTCAACCCCCAAAGGGGTCGTGACCCAGAAGTTGAAAATTATTGCTCTAAGCCCTCTCACTGGCCAACCTAATCCGTTTTAAATTAAGCATTCTGACAATTTCTATTAATGTGAACATGTAAAATAAGATATAGAGACATTTGGTGCACTGTGCCAATTTTTAGCCAATTTAATTTTATTATATATTGAGAGCTGCTGGTAGCAAAAGGCCATTGGAGTATATAGCAGGTGACAGCTAGTGTTCAAAAGGTCAACAACCTTCAGAACCAAGGGTTTTGTTGAAGGAAGCCCTCACATAAGGCATTTTGGAATTACTGCCTTTTGGATTAATTGGCTGTTTCTTGTTGTAAACTTCTTGTGCAATAACCAATATGCTATCTTCCTATTACCATGTATTTTCATATAATGTATATTTATGATCTCATGATTACATTTCAATCTTATGGGCACATATATCTGTGGGTGGTCAGGAAGATGACTTTTCATTTAGCTGTATAATTTTGATACATAGAAAATATGCTAGGATATGCTTCATAGCCAGATCAATTTTCCCATAATACTGTAGACACTTAAAGCCTGCTTTGTTCCTCTTGCTCAGACTAACACAGAAAATGAGAATCTCTCCTCAGTCTAACACAAACTGCATACATGTAGCTCATTTTTATCTCAGAGCAAGTTCAAACTAGACTAAAGGCCTTTGTAAATAGATCATAAGTTTAAAACTTTACAGTTATGCACAAGGTCAGAGTCACAGGTGTCTACCAAGATTACTAACACAAAACACCCTAAGAAAAGCCTGCCAGTTCTTTGCTTACCAAGTCTGTTGATAAAAAGCAATGTCTCAGAGTTTGTGGCCCTGGGCACTGTGCCCCCTCCTTCTGGTCCTGAGACCTTGGAACCTTGTGTTACCATGGTAATGGCTGTGCTCCTTATCGTCTACTCTAGGAATGTGCTAGGACTGAGAGTTTGGAAATTTTTCATAGGATTGCAAGAAGTCTCCTGTAAGAAATGTGAGTAGTCAGGCAAGTGAGGAGCTAAGAAGGAGAGCTGAAAAGAAGCTATAGATTTAGAGAAGCAGTAGAACAAGGAGAGAACAGCAGAGAGGTCAGAAAGCTTACTTAAGACAAAAGAGTGGATGGACAGAAAGAGCACGGTGTGCATAGATTCATTTGATATCCTTAAGATTAGATACCCGCTGCTTGTAAGTGCCTTCCCCCAGACTCTGGGAGAGCAGCCCTCGGGGCAGGTACCCGAGGGGCTTTTGATTACTATAGTTATACATAGGGCAGTATTTCAACCCAAATATTGGTATTGATCAAGCCATCCGAAGCAGTCATTGCAAGAATTTTGTTTTTATTTTTGGTTTTCAGTTAAAAAGTATTTCTACATCCCGCCAACATGGCCCACAACTCATTGTCTGTATATAAACATATATTTATTTCAGGAATATTTTTTAGGGTAATAGTATATGAGATTTTCTTTCATTGTTGTTGTATTTGGTTTTTGTTTGTTTGTTTTGTGAGAGGGAGTTCCTCTTTGTAGCCTTGGCTGTCCTGGAACTCACTACATAGACCAGGCTGGCCTCGAACTCACAGAGATCTGCTGTCCTCTGCCTCCTGAGTGCTGGGATTAAAGGCATGTGCCCCGACTGCCCAGCTTATTTTTCATTTCCTTTTCACCCTTCATCATTTGCTGGAAATGTGAACATATTTTGAATATATTAGTAATTTCTTCCTTTCTCTAGTTAAGTTGTACCTCATGGTGTGAAAGCTTATTTCAAATATGTACTGGTTTACTAATTTAAAGTTATTTCTGATTTTGTTTTTATTATTTATTTTTTCCTAATACAAATAAAGAAATTGTGAACAACTATGTTCAAATTTCCATATGAGCAAATGCCTTTATTTTCAGGTATAAGTGCCTGAATGTATAATGTGTATGTCATAATATTTAAATATTTGTTTATTTGATTTTATAGAACTGACCCATTTTCCCTAAAGATCTAACAATTACATTCCCAAAAACAACTTAAGAGAATTATATACGGCTTTAAGCTTGCCAACTTTTGATGATATCATCATATATGCTGTTAATTTTAGTCAATGTGAGATATATATAACATTTCTTTGTCCTTTTATATGTTATTCCCAAAAATGGGTTCCTAATAATACTTCTATAGATGTATTTTTATCATATTCATGCAATTTCTTGCTCAATAGCCTTGGCCCTTCCCACCATACCCCTGTGCTGAAAACCTCCTTGTTTACCTTTATGGATTTCTACTGTAGAATCCACATTTGAGAAGAAATGCATAGTTTTCTGTATCTGGTTTATTTCAGTTTATGTAGTAATGAACATTAATTTCCATACAGTGTGTTGGAGAAATTGACCAAGGGTTAATTAAGTACATGTGTTGCTCTTCCAGAGGAACTGAGTCTGGGTCTCACCCACATTTGGTGGCACATAGATACAATAAATTGACTTCTGAGGGATTAGATGCCCTTTTCTGGTCTTTGTAGGCACCAGGAAATCACATGGTACACATACATGCATACAAGCACTCAAACATATACATATAAACTAAAAACCAATTAATTTTCACCCATTTCCTACCAATTACCTGAAAACTCCCTTTTTATATATTTACCCACACATACATACATTACAGTCTCTATTTATTGATGGGCATTAAGGTTGATTTCAGACCTTGATTATGAACAGTGATATGATGAACAAGAGTGGATAAGTAACTCTGTGATATCTGATACAGATTGTTTTGAGATTGTACTCAGCAATGGTATATCAAGATCATATGGAAATTGTTTGTAAGGAACTTATATTTTGAAGAGCCTGAAATAATTACAGCCTTATAAAAATTGTATAAGGTTCTCTTTTCCTCTGACATTCTCACTCACTTTCTTTGTTTGTCATTTAGAGATTAATGTGATTTCTTATTGAAATCAGATGGCCTCTCGGTAGTTTTGATTTGTATTTTCTTTCTTTTTTATTTTCAACTATTTTTTTCATAGAATATATTTTGATCACGTTTTTTCTCATCCCCTAACTCTTCCTAAATCTTCCCCACCCAACTTCAAGTTCTCTTTCTTTTTCCTATATTCATTTGTGATGTTTGTATTTTCTTTTGCAAGCTATCTTTTAATCCATGCATTGGCTTATTTTTCTTTTGATATATTTTTAAGTCCTTTATATATTCTGAACATTAATTTAATGTTGGATGAATAGCTAGGAAGATTTTCTTGAGTTCTTTTTGTGGTTTCAATTCATATTTGCCTTAAAATCTTAGGCTGAAGATCTTTCTGTTTTTATTTGCCATCTGTCTTCTTTAGTGAATTTTCTCTGAATATGTTATTCTCATTTTCCAATTGGATTGCTTATTTTATTCTGTCAAACTTTTAGAGTTGTTTTTGTATTCTAGTGTCTTAGTTACAGTTTTATTTTTGTGATAAGACCCCATGACCATGACAACTATTGTATAGGAAAGTATTTTATTGGGGCTGGCCTACAGTGCAGAGTTTAGCCTTTTATTGTCATGGTGAGAAGCTTGGCAGCATGCAGGTAGACATGGTGCTGGAGTGGTTTGGTAGCTAAGATTTCTGCATCTGTATCTTCAGACAACAGGTAGAGAGAGTGACACTGGACCAGGCTTGAGCATCTGAAACCTCTAGCCCACCCCCATGACACACTTCCTCCAATAAGGGCACACCTACTCCAACAAAGCCACACCTAAGAGTGCCACTCTATATGTGCCCATGGGGGTCAGTTTCCTTCAAACCACCACATCCAGATACCTGTTAATTTTTTTTTTTAATTTGAACATAGAATTTGAAATTCTATTTTCTCTATGTCTGTCATTTTTCTTAACACAGGATAAAACTTTTTGAATATAATAAAGGTTATGTTATGTGGAAACAAGTTTCACAAAATTTCTCTTTAGGGATTATACTTTTGCTCTAAAATCTCATAACCAATACTAGGATTCCTTCCTAATATTTCTGTAATTCTTTCATTTAACTCTATGTTTTCTCATGAGTTAATTGTCTGCATAAGTTTTGAAATTTAGGCCAAAATGTTCATATTTTCCCCTGGATATCTAATAGTTGTAGCAGGCATTCACTGAAAAGATTTTGCTTAATCCGTTATATGGCTCTTGTAATTGTTTAAAAATTAGCTGTTGTCATGGCATGTTTAAGTTATCATTTATTCCTGGATTTATGTCTCTACAGATACACTAATCGGGCTTCACCTTAGTTATTGGTATATATGCTTTTAAATTAGGTTTTTGATTTCTCTAGTGTTGTTTTAAATTTAATTTGTCCTATGAAGTCTAGGCTTGTGATGAATTTTCATTTTCTAGCTCATATCAACACAAAGGGCATAGGATACTAGGAATGCTGTGCCTACAGTTGGGTTGATTATGAGCCTGTGAATTGATTTCTATCTTTTGTATTGGATGAAAGTGCTAGAAATCCTTATAAGATGTCATGCTGATGGTCTTAGACATTTTCCTTAGAACACTGGTTTCTGAATTTCTTTTCCAATTTAGTAAAACACTGAGTGAAAGGGGTACCAAGTTCAGATCTTAACACTCACCCAGCTGAGATCCAGTCTCTTGAAATGTTTGTGTCCTAGAGTTTGTGTTGCCTTCAAAGTACATATTTAATTAAATTAATTTACCTTCATTTTCGAGATTAGAATATAATTACATTTCTCCCTTCCCTTTCCTCCCTCTACACACTCCCATATGATCCTCCCCACTCTCCTTCAAATTCATGGTCATCTTTTTCATTGTTATTGCATGCATATATCTATATGTATATACACATATATTCCTAAATATAACCTATTTAGTTTATATAATATTACTTGTATGCATTTTTCAGGTACTGTGTTTTCGCCCATTCATCCTTTGAAGGACATTTATGTTTCCATTTCTTAGCTATTGGAAATGAACATGGCTGGGCAAGTATTTGTAGAAGAAGATATCGAGTCCTTTGTGCATATGACAGAGTGTTATAGCTGGCTCATTTGGTAGATTGATTTTTATCTTTTTGAAAATTCTCCACACTGATTTCCATAGTGGCTACACCAGTTAGCAATCACACAAACAATGAATGAGGGTTCATTTTTTCCCCTCACTTCCCTAGCATTTGCTGTCCATTGTTTAATTGATCTTTGCCTTTCTGACTTGGATAAGGTGAAATCTCAAAATTATTATTGACTTGCATTTCACTAATTGCTAGGGATGATGATTTTGACATATTTCCTACTTATATTTTTTGTCTTCTTTTGAGTACTCTCTATTCAGATCCCAAGCTCATTTTTCAAATTGGTCAAATTTGTTTTTGTTTCTCTTGAGTTATTTGTATGTTTTGGATATTAATCCTCTGTCAGATATATGGCTGGCAAGATTCTCTCACATTCTGCTGGCTTCCTCTTCACTAGGTTGACTATTTAGCTGTGCAGAAGCTTTTTAGTTTTAACACTTGTCAATTGCTGGCCTTAATTCTTAGGCAGCTGGAGGCCTTTCCAGGAAATCCTTTCCTTTACCTGTATTACATAGGATACTGCCTATATTTTCTTGTAGCATTTTCAGTGTTTCAGGTTTTACATTTAGGTCTTTGAACCATTTGGAGTTAGTTTTGGTGCAAGGTGATAGATATGGGTATAATTTCATTCTTCTGCACGTAGGTATCCAGTTTTCCTAGTATCATTAGTTGATGGTGCTCTTTACTTTCCTCTAGCTTATGTTTTTGTCATCTTTTTTGAATAATAAATGGCCAAAGTTATGTGTAACTCATGTTTGGGTCTTCAATTTTGCTCCATTTGTCTGTCTACATATTTTCTGTGTGTGCTAGTACCAGACTGTTTTTATCACTATGGATCTGTATTATATCCTGAGATCTGAGATGACAATTTCTCTGCCATTATTTTTTAATTTATTTATTTTAAATCCTAACCACAGTTCCCTACTCTTTCCTCCAATCCCTCTACCATCCCCTCTGCCACAACATCTACTCCTCGACCATTTCTGTTTAGAAAAGGACAGGCCTGTCATGGATATTGAAAAAAAAATCAATGGCATATGAAGTTGCAGTAAGACTAGGCACTTCACCTTGTATTAAGCCTGGGCAAGGCAACCCAGTATGAGGAAGAGGATCCCAAAAACCAGTAAAGGATTCAAAGACAGCCCCTACTCCCACTGTTAGGAGTTCCACACGAAGACCAAGCTACACAACTGTCACAGACATACAGAGGGCCTAGGTAAGTCCCATGCAGGCTTCCTGGTTGTCAGTTCAGTCTCTGCGAGTTCCGATGAGCCCAGGTTAGTAGTTTCTGTGGATTTTCTTGTGATGTCTTTGACCCCTGTGACTCATACAATCCTTCCTCCCTCTCTTTATCAGAATTCCCTGAGCTCTGTCAAGTGTTTGACTGTGGATCTTTGCATCTGCTCTCACCAGTTGCTGGATGAAGCCTCTCTGATGACTATTGGGCTGGGCACCAGTCTGTGAATATAGCAGAGTATCATTAGGCATCATTATATTGACATTTTTTCCTCCATTCATGTTTGGTTCTATCCTAGGTCTCTGGACCATCCAGCCTCTGGGTTCTAACACTGCTTGTGTGTCAGTCGTGGGCTCACTGTCATGGCATTGGTCTCAGGCTGAACCAGTTATTGGTTGACCATTCCCACAGTATCTGTGCCACCATTATCCCAGCACATCCCATAGGCAGGACAGGCTGTTAAGTTGAAGGTTAAGTGCCTGGGTTGCTGTCCCAATCCCTAGACTGGAAGTCTTACCTGGTCACATAATGTTAATTCTAGCAAAACATGAACATAAGATATTCCATTTTCTAGTATATTTTCTTCAGAAGTTAAAAGTTTTCATTGTAGAGGTCCTTCACTTCCTTGGTCAAGTTTATTCTTAGGCATTTTATTTTCTTTGAGGACGTTGTGAATGGGAGTGTACCTATTATCTCCTCTGTATGTGTGTTGTTGGTGTATAGAAAGTTATTGATTTGTGCAAACTGATTCATGGTCATGCTATGTTGCTGAATTTATTCTTTCTAAATTTTCTCTACTTAGAATTGTGTTGGCTGTGCTTTTCTCATATCTAGCTTTTGTTATATTGAGGTATGTTCCCTCTAGCTTTACGTTCTCTCAGACTTTTAACATGGACAGATGTTGGATTTTTGTCAAAGGCTTTTTTTTTGCATCTGGCAAGATGTTCATGTGATTTTTATTATTAAGTAAATTTATGTGGTTTATTACATATTGGTTTGTACATGGAGAACCATCCCTACATTTCAGAGATAAAGCCAACTTGGTCATGTTTTTTAACTTTTTTGATGCATGTCTATATTCTATTTGTAAGTAATTTACTGAGTAATTTTAGTCTATGTACAACAGGGATATTGATATGTAGTTTTCTTTTGTGTGTGTGTGACTTTACCTGATTTGAGTATTAGAGGGCTACTAGCTTTGTAGAAGGAGTTTAGAAGTGCTACTTCTGTTGATTTTCAAGTTATGCTGGTAAACAAAGTAAGCTGCAATTTTAAGTATTTCAAAGTTTGAAAGGGTGATTTTGCTCTGTTTATGAGTGGACAGTGATGACTTTTCTTTTCGAATTGGAAAATTATGGCCAATTTTCTCCATTTCTCTATGAATCCTGTGAAACAGAAATTACCTTTAAATCATAATTCTCAAATAGGTAATGTATTTTTCTAAGGCTTCATCTGGTATACATTTTGTTAACATCACTAATATTTATATTTCATCTAGTAGTATAAAACATAGTTTAATGATAAAATATTTTTAGAATTCTGATACCTATACAGTCAAACTAAATATTACAGTTTTATAAATAAAATATATATTATGTGAGTGACAAGAGCTGTTATCACAAAGATAGCAAATTAACATTTAAATATAAAAATATGTACAAATTATATACATAATAAAGTAAGGATATATCCTTCAAAAATGTAAATTTTTGCATACGCACACATTGACTATATTAGTATGTATAAGAGGTAAGAAATTAAATTCTTTTATAAATAATAAAAATACTAAAATGACATCCATGTCATTTTATACCGAAAAGTATTTATTAAGCAATGTAATTTTCACTTACTAATGTATGAGTTATCTTTTGAGACCATATAATATAGCTAGCTATTCATAAATTTATAATTATAAGTTACAAAAAACAATTAATTTTACATAAATTATATTGTTTACATCCTGTCAATGTTATAAAGCTGTATACCCTTCCAGTAGGTGTTATTATTTCCAGGTTAAATTTCCATAATTCAGTGCTAATAAAAAAGGAAATTCAAATGTATTTTATGAAAATTCAGATTTATATGATTAACATCTCTTAGATAATTGTAGTTGCTTCTGAGAGAAAACATGCATCAGTAAATTTTTGGATAATTTTAACCAAACATAAGCTAATAGTCTTCATATAAAATTAAAGCAATTGTCACATGATGGCATTAGTGATGGCTTTTTAATCAGATACACTTTAATTTTCTTTCTTTCTTTTTTTTGTAAAGCACAGAAACAAGTCATGCTGAATGTTAGACCTACCAAACAAGAAGGAAAAAATAAGAAAATACAAACAAGTTATATACAAAATGTCTTAACACATATCGCAGGCTGGTCTGGAAGTTGCTGTATAGCTCAGGCTGATCTCACACACATGATCTGCCTACTTGAAGGCTTGGATTAGATGTATGTTTCTCCTGCTTCATACTCATTATTATTTACTTCTATAAGAAACTTCTGCATTGGCCTTAGATTTGTTAAAGGGGATGTTACTGTAACATGTCCTTTGATTAAATATTCCAAGTTCCACTATTTATATGCACAATAAAAGGAACAGAGAAATAGTTGTTAGAAATTGTGTTTCCAAATAGGGGATGTAGCTCAGTGTTAGGTAGAGTGCTTGCCTTAGTAGGCTCCAGGGCCCTAGATTTAATCCTAAGCTATGAATGAACATAACCAAAGGGTGTACTCATCAAAGAACATATTTTTGCTTTATTAGGAAATAAATATGACCTACTGTCTGCCTCAAACAGTAATCAAGAAATAATCTTATCAGCACCCATGCAGCTACAGGCTTAGGGACAGGCTTAGTGTTTTAACATTGCTCAAAGAGATGCAATCAAAATGCCTAAGTGCTGGCAATTTTGAGAACATCACTATAAAAAGATGGGCATTACTTAAAGAAGAATGGAATCAATGATATTAAGAGTTACTAATTAGGTAATTTATATTGTGCATCAAGTGCCAGAAATTAAAAAAAATAATTTAATTTTCACATGCAGTAATAGATATTACAGGTTCTAATAATGCTTCCATGTCCTAAGTTTAGATTTGACTGTAGAACCTTATTAGCTGAAAAGTAACTCTACACTATAAATTTCAAAAGTTACTTTTTTTTACACCATTGTGAAGACAAATCACAGAAGGATATTTTTCTTATAAATGAAAAGTTAAGTATGTTATGGCATAAAATCCTGATAATTGTATAGAATTCTAATTTTCCATTTCTTTCTTTCTTTTGCCCCTCTGCCCACATTTTTGCTTGTCTGTTCCTCCTCTGTTTGCCTTATATACATCTTTATGATTAGTATGGATGAATGACAAAATATTATTAATTTCTATGCAATGAGTGCCTACAAAATTATTTTAAAATGACAGCAGTTAGAAACAAACACTGTTATTCTGTATGTCAGCTATAGCTTTGTTCTGTTAAACTACATTGTGATGAAAATTTAAGAGATTGAGAGAAATTATAACCTAAAAAACAGTATAGAAGTTGATTTGGAAAAAGAACCATTTGTCTTTATATTGAAAGAAAGAAAAACATGAGAATTTCTATGAAAGAAGGAATTCCCTTTAAGACTATTCTTCATTTAAATGCAGGAACATTAAAATTGTATAACTTTTATATACATGGTACATTATACGTATAGATTAGAAATACACTGCTATAATTACTATATAAAAGTTATGTAATATAGTGAGACTGGTGGGGCACGCCTTTAACTTCAGCACTCAGGAGGTAAGTTTATGTAGAGAGACCCTGTGTCAAGAAACAAAACAAAAAGTTATGTAATATAACAAATGTGATGTTACATTGTGTTTGTATATGTTTAGCTACGTACCTGTAATATTCTAAGTGTTTTGAGTAAAAGTGATAATGAAAAATAATTGTTCTTTGACCTGGAAGTATGAAGAGTATATTGGATAAAATGCCATTGCATGTAAAATTCCTTTATCACATAAAAGTTTTTAACAATTTATTTAAAATAATTTAACAGATTTCAGGACAATCCAGTAAGCTTCAACTATTGTATATGTTCTTATTTGCTGTGCTCTGCAAACCTCATGTATAGAACTTGGGTTTTTTCTCTAGGTACTGTTTTATAAGGATATAAAGGTTATTTTCTCTTAGGTTCATAACTTAGTGGGAGATAGAAGAAAAGAAAAGTAATGCCCAAGTGTAGGAACTGATCAAGCAATGAGAAGAGGCTATAAATCACATCTTGGAGCAAATACAGTTACAAGAGTACTTGATGTCTTTGGCCTATGTTTTATATATAACAATGAAAAATACTGTAATTAGATCTAAGAGGAAATTTCCCATGATTTACTAGAGGTGTCCAAACAAACATCAACACAATGTGCCATTTTAAAATGATAATGTAAACATAACAATTGAACTGTATATGACTAAAATTCTTCTTGTCACCCCGGTTAACTTTTTGAAAGTTATATAATCTTATATATTATAGTAGCTTTTTTACACCATTTTCCATTCTAGTATAGAACGTTTATATGTTAATTTTATTTTATTAGGATGTATTTTCAATTTTCAGAATTAACATAACTCTGGCCTGTTGTTCATGTATTACTTCTGTCATGCCCTTTTAATTTCAATATTAGATATTTGATTAATACAAGTTGATTTTTAGTGTTTAGTATGTATTTGGTTTCCTCTACTTAGTATGTTCTTTCTTAAGTCTTTCTTGTTAAATTATACTTAGTTTTCAATTGACAAATTGTCTCTGATACCTTATGTGAACTGTATTTCTCATACTTACTGTTAGTAGTTAAGACAACTTATCTCAAATATCCTTCTGCTAAAAGAGTACATAGGCAATCTATATTCCAATTGAAGACCCATCTCCATTTTGATCCTCTGAGTAATGTTTCTATTATTAATGACAATAATGATATAGTGTATGTATTTATTTTCACATTATTATCTGAAGACAAACATAAGCACCTGGGAAACTGGTAGTCCTGTAAATTCTTAGGTTACATAAGAATCACTGAATCACATATTTACAGATGCTTCATTTTAACAAGCCTCTGATGCTAGTCTAATGAAGGGTTCAATGGAGCAGCATGCACATTGTTCAATGTTTTTTCTTCTTCTCTGTGCCTTTTTCAACTTCCATATATTTTTTACTGTAGAATTTAGAATTTTTTATTCTTTTCATAAACATTTTCTTTTTCCTTTCATAGGTGGAGACAGGAAAGTATATTCAGTTTTGCCAATATGTTTGTAAACCAATTATTTCACTACATTCTTAGTTTTAAGTCAATGATCATAGATGGCATGTGTTCATATATTTCACTAGCTTAGAATGAATGAACCATCCATAAAGTCAATGTAATCTTGATTGTAGTCCTCCTCACAGGTCAGAAAGAACATCATGCACATGAATCTGAATGTCTTCTGATAAAAGCACTTGAACAGCTCTCATATAAAGCCTACCGTGCACCTAACTTCCCAGTTCAATGGTAATGGTGGTGATGTGAACAGAGTGCATGAGATTATTCCTGAAAAGTTTCAGCACCATTGTATTCAAATCTTTCAACACCTGGATACTGGCTACAAAGCCCCATGGATTCATGGATTTCACCAGAACTGTGAAGAATGGCCAATTGATCATTTCACAGTAGTTATGATGTCTTTGTACTTACTGTACTTACAGTTTTTAAAATAACCACAAAAGAATTATTTTATTGGTCCTCACAATGTATTTTGATACAGTTACTACATGATAATATGAGCTTGTGTTTCATAGTGAGAATCAAAATCCTAGTCTTTGTATGCAGACCAAGAAATACATGCTTGTGGTAATGTGGTTTCTTCTACTGTGGCTTCTCACAGTAAAATGTAATGTGACTTTTGGGTGACGCTTTCTTCATGGGAATATGAATGAATTGCATATGCCACAAATCTTGTATTCTATTAGATTTCTGCAGTATGAGGACTCTTTATAGCTAGTCCAGACAGATCTTCAGTGTATGTGGTCAAGTCCATGTTACTACTACAAGTAGATGGGCATGTCTTTGTAACAGTCATACATTCACCTAGAGCTTACTGTTTACTCATAGAAATCCCCTACCTCCTTCATTCATGAAATAATGGTGTGGCATTGAAATTTACAAGCCAAAGTTAGACATATGAACTCAGAATGGCTCAGATAATCAAAGCATCCACTAATGTCCCTCAGGCAGCAGAGTTACTCTAGCAGAAGCAACATTCACTGGAGGATGCTTTAAAATGGATTGAAAAATAAGTTGTGGAACATACCAAATAAAACTGCAGGACTGTGATGATGTCTTATTAGGTATTAGCAGTAGTTACTGTGCAACACATTCAAGGTTTAGAGCACAGCTATATATAGATGGGTCATACATCACAAGGAAATGGGATATGCAGGATCAACATAAACTCCTTTCAGTAGAAGAGGTGCTAGCTCCTTTCCCACCCTGGATTCTTAAGATTTTCATTATGTTATAGAACAAAGGACAGCAACAATGGTCTAGTTTTTCTTCCCCTGTTGTAGGGTACTGTGTCTTCATATTTGGCTCCCATATTGTGTTTTAGATGCTGGTGCTATGTAATTGTTCAAAAGCCTGCAACAACAAAAAGAGAATTCCAGATTGCAGGTAGTGAAGTATTGTGTTAAATTTTATTTTTGCTTTTGACAGGTTTCTCCTATGCACAAGTATTTATACATCACACTGGCCACTTTCTTCTGTAGATATATACTAGTCAGGGTCTTTTTGTATTTCTAGAAAAGTATAAACTTTGATGGTTTAATGGTACTATATTCGTCTTCCTGGATAAAAGTTCTCTTTCCTAAATCCTGTTTAGTACGTACATACACACACACACACACACACACACACACACACAT
>CABHPQ010110504.1:57795-74404 GCA_902168405.1 Peromyscus aztecus
GGAGGAGGAGGAGGAGGAGGAGGAGGAGAAGAAGAAGAAGAAGAAGAAGAAGAAGAAGAAGAAGAAGAAGAAGAAGAAGAAGAAGAAGAAGAAGAAGAAGAAGAAGAAGAAGGAGGAGGAGAAACTCCAATAAGAGAAAACATTCAGTGTTCGTATTTATGGTCTGGATTACCTCAATCAATAAATCAATATGATAGTTTCTAGTTCCATCCATTTACTGCAAAGTCCATGAGTTCATTTTTCTTTACAACTGAATAGTACTCCATAACACAAATGTACCAAATTTTCATTCTCTATTCATTTGTTGTAGGACCTTTAGGATTCTATTTTCTAGCTATTGTGAATTAAGCAGCAGTGCTAATGTAGTCTTGATTGGCTGAAGGCCAAACTTTATTTTGAAGTGAAAATTAGATATGTATTGCTGTATCCATAGTTCCTCATGATCTTTTATGGACTCATACAAGGGACAAGATAGAGGAAACATGGCTAAGTCACATTGTCACCACTAAAATTGAAGGAGTACTACAAGCTTTCTCTTAATTCTAAACCAAAAACTATTAAGGAGAGAATAAGATACCATATTTCAGAACTTTGGGGAATTTTATATCAAAATTGAAGGCTCAAAAGTACAATTTCTGTGCTTCTTTCGGCCTCCATAAGAATACAAACTCATTAGTTACCAATAGTATACAAGATATTTTGGGAAAAATCATCTATCCATTATCCAAACCATGCTATAAACTAGCAGATTTGTGCAATGAACAGACATGACTTGATGCAATCTCTCCATGGATATAAGGAATAACTAATGTTAAAGAGATGAACCAACAGACCTCTGTCTACTGAGAATATAAAGAGGAGGATCAAACGCAAAGTCTCAAGGATTCTCTAAAACAATTGCTATGGTGATATTTTATTTGTACTGAGATGTGATTTTATTTGTATGTTAATAAATAAAGTTGCTTGGGGGTCAGGGCCAATAGCAAGCCATAGCAGAAGCTGGGTGGTGTTGGTACACGCCTTTAATCCCAGCACTTAGGAGGCAGAGCTAAGCAGATCTTTGTGTGTTCAAGGATACAGCCAGCATGGAGACACACGCCTTTAATCTCAATACCAACCTTAGAAGACCTGGAGGTCTGTATAGATGGGCAGTGACGAGGAGGTCATGTGGTTGGGTTTATCACCAATGAGAAGGCAGAACAGAAAGTCTATATAAAGACAGATACACAGGATGTAGCTCTCTTGGCTGAAGAGGACAGCAGCAGCAGTGATCCCTGCTAGGTGAAGAGCTTCATTCTCTGACTGGGAGCACTCTGTACTTGTCACGCATGAGGATAAAGGCTCCCTCAATTCCTTCAAGTAATATGTGATGCCTACTAACATCAGATCTCCAAGTTTTCCTACATGGGGTACTGCTGAGGAGGAAAAATTGGATTGGTGGAGAATGGCTTTGCTTCTGCAGACTGAAGGCTCTGAAAAAATGTTTTGGTGCTTTGCATTCATGGAGCTCCTACACTTTTGACAGGAGAGAGTGTATGATACTGACTGACAGGCTGTGGAGGTTGTGAGAAAAGGCCCAGGAATAAGGAATCACTGGATCCCAGGTGCCCTGGAGCTCTTTCTTTCCACTTGCCTTCTCAGTCTATTCAATGACTGGGCTTGGCCCCTTGCAGTCATTCTATGGTTTTGTCCCAGGTGATAAATAGAAGCCCATTGAGCCATCACATCTGATTTTTCTTGTCAAAGCCTCCATATTACTGCTCATGAACCTTAATGGGATCCTGGCTTTCCTCTCCAATGCCTAAGTCCACTCATTTTGTGAGAGCACAAGTCCAGGCATCAGAAGGGTGAGGGTCTTCTTTGTGTTTGAGGATCCACCCTCATTGGAAGAAATTTTCAATGCAGTCTTTGTGACTCCTTCCATTCCTCAGACAACGGCCATATCACTACTCTTCAGCTGCCTGTAGCACACACACTACTGGAGATCTAATGATCCTCCCTCCTATATTCAGACTGTGCAATCTGAGCATTAATCTGGTAACTTCCCCTCCTCATGGCAATGAAGAACACTGACCTCTAGCCTTTGGTGGATGTCCTCTGAATGACTGTCAACAACCACTGGTTTTAGAGTCAAGATTAGATAGGCATAGCTGTATCAAGTTAAGTTTCCTTTTATGTGAGTGCATGCGTGCAGGTGGTGCCTGACCAAGGACATGGCAGCCTCATGCTTATTGCCAGTGCTAATGCAGTTTGCTTGTGAGTGAGTGTCCTGTTTAATACAAGACCCCAGTTGCTGCACAGTGCTTCTGCTTTGGTGGTGATGTGATATCACAGGGGGTCACATTGACAAAAGTTGGGTTAGCTGACAGACCTCTGTCCATAGAAAATGTTAAGAGGAGGATTGATCTACCCCCAATGTCTGGGGGAGTGGGGTTATCAGAAAATCAGAGAACCCCTTCTGGGAAAGGGCACAGGCAGCTGAGTTTGCAAGGCTGTGCCTGTGCTGATTGAGGTGACAGACACAGGTGGACAGTAAGCTCACACTTTAGAGGGCAGTCACACCCAGGTGACCTATTGGTGAAGATAGCTGTGCTTCTGCAGGTGGAGAGAAAATTCCTCTCATTGCTCTTCTTTACTGAGTAGTACTCTGAATAACTCTTTGATATGATTTAGTGTTCTTTCTTCCCTTAGAGAGTAGGGCATGTGATGTGGATGCAAGGATGTTACACTAAGATAGTCTTTTGTACATTTAGGTAGTAATTAATGTGTCCTAACTGGTGACCACAAATTAAAAAATAAACAAACAAGTGAGTAAATAAATAAAGTAAGAAAGTCACAAACTGAAAATAAATAAGACTACTCTTTAGTTTATATATTCTTTTGACCATGGTTTTTATAAACCAAAATAAGACTTAGTTTTTGTTATTCAGTTTCCATGTGGGCATCTAATTGCTTAAGTTCAGTTTTTGCTATGTATATCTGTCTGGATTTTTCAGTAATTGTATGGCCAATCATAATCCCATACATGGTAGTCTCAGCAACATGACCAGTTGTGCCTTGGTTTATTCTGTATACCTCACACAGATAGCTGCACATGTCTTCCTCAAAAACATACCTTACATATGCCTTTGTATTAGTTCCTTGAAAATTTCTTATTATCTCCACTCTGTGATGACACTGTTTTAAGTTTTGAAATGTTTAGCCAGAATCCTGCACATAGGAATTGGCAATAACCTTACAGATTGAGCTCCAGTTCCCAATTGCTCCCAGACAGCTGTGTTGTCCTAGAGTATCTAGAGAGTCCTGTGTGCTATAAAATTGTCTGAGAACCATGATGTGGGACTTGTTACAGGAGACTTTTTGAAGTTTGTGCTGATTCCCACATAGAGTGCAATAACAGTTTTGCAGTAATTTTAAGGTTAAAGTGCTGTTCCACTTCCATGGCATTAATGGCAATGATACTGCATATTTTGACATCAAATTCTTTTCTTCAAAGGAAAATATGCTAGTTCCTTGCCACCTCATTTTTTGAAGTTACTTTGGACCTGTGTCCTAGGTAGATGACAAAGGAACACAACTCTTTCTTGTGCCTTGAAGATCTTGTCTCTCTCTGAAACAGTCCTGTGGTCTAACTACATTTGAGATCTTAGGAGCTCACTGTGGGCCTCATATCCTTTGTTTCGTGTACCAGTAACTTTCTTTTTGCTTCAAGTTTCCCTGTGAGCATGAGGCATATTTCTGCCTTTAAAGTCCTGTTAAAGAGAAATAGAGTTGTCTGGCATAACATTACCATGATAAAGAATTTTATGTTTTAACCTGAATGGGAAAAACAAAGTAGGAAAAGGAAAGTTCCCCTTTCAGATCTTTACTATGCTTCTATTGCTGGGGGCCATTCTTGAAAGAATGCCTTCATTTCTGTCATATATTTCCTCTTGATCTGAGGGAGAGAAGAATGCCTCTGTTGGACATCTTTGGAATTTGTCTTCTTAATATACTGGTTCCTTGATGAAATTTAATTATTCCTGACATCTTCATGACATTGTGTCCACATGTCACCCCTATGCATTTTCCAATAGTTTATAAGCTATTTTAGTAGCAGAGTAGCCTAATTTCAATATCCATAATGTGCTTACTCAGTTTCAATCCGGAAATTTCTCCTCTTCATGTCAGTCATTGTCATTGACCTGTAGCATTTACTTAATGTACTCTGGATGGCTATAGGCTCACTGGTAATTTTTGAGTGAAGATTAGTCATGCATTGTTGCTTCCAGAGTTTCCTTGTGTTGCAGTATGGGCTAGTTTTATCTCTTCAGTGCCTAATATCCCACTTTAAATCCATTTCCTCATCATATGATCAAAGTAAAGTGGAAAGTCTCATTCTCATTGATAGTGTTAGTTTGTAAATTGAAGTTGTAATTATAATTTGTATGTGCTGTCTTATTTTTGTCTTTATCATTTTCCTTTAGCAGCCCTAAAATTCTTCTAACCTCTTATTTAAGGGCATGAAGAAAAAGAAATAGAACAATTATGGGGCCAATTATTATAATACAGCATCTACTAAGAGCATAGTGCAATGCCTGGAACATTGAAATGGATCACGTAACACAACTGGAATATAATAATAAACTATTAAAATATAATTACATAATGAACACATAGTCTGTTTATTATCGTTTTATGATTTCTTTTGATTCTAAATAAAGAGGCATTTATTCACCTAATGAAAAGTTTTTAACACATTTATCTAATACAATAATAATATCAAGAAATAAATAATATTTAATTTACTTACATTAAGTATAAATAGAAGAAATTGCTAGAATTTATTAATGCAGAATATGTTTAAATGAAAGAATGTTCTATCACTCTTTTACCTGGATGAATAAAGAGATATTTTAGTATACCAGGTTTAAAAAGTCAACAATTTCTTCTAAACTTATATTCTGTTTTTGACAAAATAATTTTTTCCATTTTTTAAATAAAAAATATCTTTTATATTTGTTATTGAGACAGGTGGTGCTTAAAGTTTTTAAATGTCTCACTCAGTGATTTGATATAAAAATTAGCACAGTACTACATTCTAACACTGAAGAGAAATTTGTTGTGTTTTTAGCAGATGTAGAATTAAAATGTTTGCCATATGTAAGCAGTTGCCCAGGGAGGTGAGAAGAGCATGCAGATTCCCTGAAGCTAGAATTACAGTCAGTTTAAAACTGCCAAACTTGGGTACTTGAACTCAACTCAAGTCCTCTGAATGAAGAACAAGTGCTCATAACCACTGAGCAATCTCTCCAGCCCCCATTTGTACTTTCCTACTATGGATAAGAATTTTCTATTTGTAGAAATGACCTGATTATTTAGGTTAGGTTCATTAGCATATTTCAGTACTCTGTGGTATATGATTTACTTTGATGTTATTCAGATATTCCTTTATTTGAATACTAGTTGTCATAGCTTTTCTATTACTGTGAAGAGATGCTATGACCACAGCAACTCGTATAAAGGAAAACATGTAACTGGGGCTGGCCTACAGTTTCAGAAATTTAGTCCATTCTCATCATGGTGGGAAGCATGCCAGCATGCAGGCAGACATGGTGCTAAAGAAGGAGCTGAGAGTTCTACATCTAGATGTAATTGAAGTTTTCCTGTGTCCAGCCCAGCCCCAGCAGTCTAGACAAATCTCTCACCCATGGTCCTGAGCCGCTCAGACCCAAGTAAACGCACACGGGCTTTTATTATTTACAAACTGTATTGCCTAATGGCTCAGGCTTCTCACTAGCTAGTTCTTATAACCTAAATTAACCCATTTCTATTAATCTATGTTTTGCCACATGTTCCATGGCTTACCTGTCTGCTGGCATGTTGTTCCTTGGGTGGTCAAGCTGGCACCTCCTCCCTTCTGTCTTTCTTCCTGTCTATCTGCTTATATTTCCTGCCTGCCTCTAAGCTGACTTGCTATAGGTCAATACAGCTTTATTTATCAACCAATCAGAGCAACACATATTTACAGCATACAGAAAGACATCCCACAGCATCTAGATGTAGGCTGAATTTTCCTGTCCTGACCACCTGCTCCCAAATAACAGGCAGCCACTTCCCAAATAACTGACTTGGGGACTTAATGTAAATTACAAATATTTGGCCAATAGCTCAGGCTTGTTACTACCTAACTCTTACATTTAAATTAATCCATATTTCTTATCTCTGCTTTACCATGTGGCTCATTGATTGTTACCGCATTTTCTGCATGTCCTGCCTCCTCATTGGCTGGCTGGCATCTCACTGGTGACTCCTATGATGCCACCTATCCTCATCCCATCATTCTCAGTTTGGCTTTCCCACCTAACTTTATCCTGTAGAGCTATTGGCCAGTCAGCTTGCTTATTAAACCAGTCATAATGACATATATTCACATAGTGTACAGAAGGATTATTCCACAGCAACTAGATCCTCAGGTAGCAAGAAGAGATTGAGACACAGTGGCCAGGCTTGAGTATCTGGGAACCCAAAGCCCACCCCCAGTGATACACTTCTTCCAACAATACCATACCTGCACCAACAAGGCCAAACTTCCTAATAGTGACACTCTCTATGGACCTATGAGTGCCATTTTTATTCAAAGCAACACACTATTGGAGATGAAAATTCAATCTTTAATGATAGCAGAAAGAAAGCAAACTTATTAGAAAGTATTAAGTGATGTACATACTGTGGTTTTATTTGAAATTCATTTCAAATAAAACTTATTTTCTTAGTTTTATTTTTTTTCAAGTAGCTCCTGGTCTTGAATGGTAACAGTAAGAATGAAAAAAGTGTTTTGAAAATGCAACATACAACTTGTAGGAAATTAGTCCTCTTTATATTAGTGGTATTGCTTAAAATATGTAAGTCTGTGGTTGATATATTGGGCACCCCAAGAAACTTATCTGGGGGTCAGAGAACAGAACAGCCACTATATTAAACATAGAGGTTAGGCGGTGATAGCACATGCTTTTAATCCTAGCATTGTGGAGGCAGAGATCCACCTGGATCTCTGTGAGTTCAAAGCCACACTGGAAACAGCCAGACATGGTGACACATGCCTTTAATCTCAGGAAGTGATGGCAGGAAGCAGAAAGGTATACAAGGTGTGAGGACCAGGAACTAGAGCCTTTTAAGCTTTTAGGCTTTTCAGCAACAGTTCAGCTGAGATCCATTTGGATGAGGCACAGAGGCTTCCAATTTGAAGAAACAGGATCGGCTGAGAAGTTGATGAGGTGAGGTTAGCTGTTGCTTCTTCTGTCTCTCTGATCTTTCAGAATTCACCCCAATATCTGGCTTGGGTTTTTTTTATTAATAAGACCATTTAAGATTTGTATTAAATAAGTCTAATTTCTAGTCAGCAGTTTGTATCATTACTAAATTGCAGAAATTCTTTTATCTTCACATCAAATTATACTTTCAGCCAGTAGTAGCAATAATTGGACTACACATCATTTTTTGATTATTTCTTTCTATTAATAGTTCATGTATCTTATTGAATTTTGTAATACTTTATAAATACATAATGACATGATTTATTCACCTTCTTGGATATGTGCAAATAATCTGTATTAACTTGTAAATATTAACTATACCCCCACAGATACAGAAATAGTTTATAGGAGGAATATTCAGAAAAATTGAATGATTGCTCCTAATACTGTAGTGGGTTTTTAATTGTTTTATCTCCCTTATACTGAGACCTCCTTATAGAGTACTTCTTTGAATCTTAGGGAGACATAGAAAAGTGGGCCAATAATATACCCAGTGTTAACTATGATATCAGTGTTCTAAATAATATCAGTCAGAGTGGGCTATTAAGGGGGATCATTAGATTACAATCTATTGACCAAAAACTGTATTCAAATATATGAGAATAAAAGGAGCCTAGAGGTTTTTTTAATGACTATGTACTAAATAATTAAACGTTGGAGATCATATGATCTGTCTGAGTTACTCAGGCAGTCATAGATCAAACATAAGTAGTCTAACTTTTAGCTACATGGCTTTATTCTGATATATATATATATATATATAAATCAAAAATCAGCAAAGAGATCTAATTTACTTTGTGCTATGGTTGTTAATAATCACTTTTGAAACTATATATACTCATACCTATATTTATCAAAACATTGATTTGGCATTAACTTTTATGCCATAATCATTTTGGGGTTATTCAGTTGTATTTCAAATTTAAATATATATAACTAGTAGTTGATAAATATTAACTAGGTTACCTGTTAAGTAAAAAGTAAAGATAGGATATGTCAGACTAAGAACTAGTTTTGATTCAAATAGAGAAATGCATATATGTTATTACAGACACTATGAATTGTTTCAGATCTACTTTGTACAGATGAATGGTTAAATTTTTTAGGCTATATTCACTGAATGTTTCCTTTGAAACTGATAGATTTTAACTGAAAAATTAGTCATTTAACTTGAAGGTACATCTGAAATCTCTAAGGAATATTAAGAATCACAGCTGTAGTGATTAATATCACATTACAGAATAACTGATAACAAAATCAACCCCCATCATGAATAATTGCAATAATGAACAAAATATGTGAGATTTGGACAACTAGCTGTGCAGAATCCCTAAGGAAAGCAACAAGGTAAGTCCTATGATAGCTGTACATTTCTACCTAGTTGGTGTTATTAAAAGGAAGGTAAAAGAGGGAGGATAGTCATCTAAAGTTATTTTAATATTTCATGTGTGTGAATGTTTTGTATCCATGAATTCTGTTCAACATATCCATACTTGATACCTGCAGAGGTTAAAAGAGGGTGTTTGATCACCTGGAACTGGAATTACAGATGATTTTGAGACACAATGTAGGTGCTGGAAATTGAATCTGGGTTCTCTGCAAGAGCCACAAGTGCTCTTAACCACAGAGACCTCTCTCTAGACCCCAAAGTTAATTAAGTTAATAGATTTATTGCATACTTGAAAGTGAAAATCTAAATATGTTTAGAGAATATTTCTACTTAATTCACTTTCATTTTCTCTTTTAAAAGTATTTGTGTAACTGGTCTCAATATTATGAGGATAATTTATTATAATTTATCATGCAATTTCTTGATATTCCTAAGATATATCAAACAACAATCATATACTCACATAATTAATGCCTGGGTTGAGTCAATTTACAGAACGTCTGGCCTTTGGAAGGCAAGAAGCTCTTGGCTGAAATCACATTGTTCTGTTACAGATTTGTTGAGGTGATGAAAGAGAAAATTTATACAATGCAATTTTGTGATTTATTTCTTTGGGGAATTTTGAAAGTGGATCAACAGATTAAAATCATTAGATAAAACATTTCAGCCTTTGGAGACTACAATGAAAGTCAAAGCTAATTTTAAAAAAATTATCTTAAATACCTGAATCTATTCCAAACAAACTCAATTAAATTGACAATAATACTTTTAAAGACTGTTAATAGTAAAAATGTGAAATTCAGTATAATTCATATACTTTTATTTATTCAATATCAGAAAAATATGCTTTCTTAATTTATTTTCCAAATATGAGAATTATGTCAGTGTTTTTCAAATACTTTTCAGTCTAATCCAAAACATGAGACTCAATCTCTGGTATAATGTCTTCCAACAATATCTCAGCAATCCATTAAGTAATACCTAATAGTTGACAATTTATTTTGAGTGGCATTGGTTAAAATTTGCTCACCATTGAACTGTTATTTTTATTTTATTGTTTGTTTTATTTATGAGTATATGTGTATGGAAGTGCCCACAGAGGCCACAAGGGTGAGCATCAAGTGCCTTGGAGCTACGTGGGTGTTAGATGCCCCATGAGGGTGTTGGGATCTGAATGTAGGTCCTCTAGAAGAGCAGCCAGAGCACTGAAACACTGAGCCATCTCTTCCAATATTCAAGTTTTAGAATGATTTCATAAAATCTGCATTTACCCTGTAGAAATTGTGTTTCACAATATTTGAAGTTGGTTTGGTTTAAAGCATTTTTTAAAATAAAGACAGTTGCTATGAATTGTAGTATGATTATCCCTTACTTAACAGATAATATCCACTTAAAACTGATTGCATACCATGTTTGTCTTTATCAGTCTGGATTACTTCACTCAGGATGGTTTTTTTTTTTTTAGTTCGACCAATTTGCTTTCAAATTTCATGATGCCATTTTTCCTAACAGATGATTAATAAAACACTGATAGCACAGGCACTATGGTTGGCAATTAATAAATGGGACCTTCTGAAACTGAAAAGCTTCTGTAAGGCAAAGGACACAGTCAATAGGATAAAACAACAGACTACAGAATGTGAAAAGGTTTTCATCAATTTCACATCTAATAGAAGGAAAATATCTAATATATATAAAGAACTCAAGAAACTAGATGTCAACAAACCAAACATTCCAATTAAAAGAATGGGGTACAGATCTAAACAGAGAATTCTCATTAGATTACTTAAAATCACTGAGAAACACTTAAAGAAATGTCCAACATCTTTAGCTACTAGGGAAATGAAAATCGAAACTACTTTGAGATTCCATCTTACACCTGTCAGAATAGCTAAGATCAATAACATAAATGACAGCTCATGCTGGAGAGGAAGTTGAGCAATAGGAACACCCCTCCATTGCTGATGAAAGTGCAAACTTGTGCAGTCACTATAGAAATCAATATGGCAGTTTCTCAGAAATTTGGGTATTGATCTACCCCAAGATCCAGGTATACCACTTTTGGACATATACCCAGAAAACACCCCATCATACCACAAGGAGACTTTCTCAACTAAGATCATAACCGCTTTATAATAGCCAGAAACTGGAAACAACCTAGATGTCCCTCAACCAAAGAATGGATAAAGAAAATATGGTATATTTACATTATAGAGTGTTACTCAGCTTTTTGAAAAAATGTGAGTATTTAGAGGGCAATGTAGAAAACTAGTACAGTGGAAACTTTCTGAAACCTATGAGGGTAAGCTTAATAAGGACTCCTAGTAATGGAGAATATGGAGGACTCTTAGTAATGGAGCATATGGAGCTTGACTCAGCCATCATCAGTAAACAGGCTAGGCGCCCATTAGTGGGACTGGGACACCAAACTAGCCACAAAACCTATGGTCCACAGTGTGTCCTGCCTGAAAGATACACTGAAGCAATGGTGGCGCAGAGCTTGTGGGAGTGGCCAAATAATGACTGGTCTAACTTAAGGCTCAAGCCATGGGTGGAAACCCATCCCCAACACTGCCTAGAAGGCCAGGAACAATAAGCTGGATGGCTTAAAGACCTAAGATAGAACCAAACATGTTGACAAAAAAGAAGAAAGAAAAGCCAGGCAGTGGTGATGTATGCCTTTAATCCCAGCACACGGAAGGCAGAGTCAGGCAGATCTCTGTGAGTTTGAGGCCAGCCTGGGCTACCAAGTGAGCTCCAGGAAAGGCGCAAAGCTACACAGAGCAACCCTGTCTCGAAAAAAACAACAACAAAAAAAGTTGAAAGTTTATGTGGGGATATGGTTCAGAGAAATGGAGGAGAGGAATGAGTATAAGGGGAGGGTCAACCAAAACTATATATGCATTCAAATTCCATAAGGAAACCTATTGCTTTATATACTAATTAAACATTAAAATAAAATATTCCCATATATATGTGTGTGTGTGTGTGTGTGTGTGTGTGTGTGTGCACATATTGCAACAAGATGTTTTTAATCTATTAGCAAATTGTTACCTATTATGCTACAAGCAAAATAAAATGAGAGTATGGCAGTATACTGACAGATAATTCAAATTTGTTATAAAATCAAAATAAATTCAGTTAAAGAGAAATGGGATAAGGGCGAATGGAGCACATATCAGTTTCACTTCTGTTTCTCCAAAAGCAATACTCCTGGAACCTTTCACACATTAGCTTTATGATGCATCTTAATAATCATCAGTAACTGAAATGTACAAAATTAAGATTGATGGCTTGACCACAGTGACAGACAGAAATAATGGAGGAAAGGCTTATTTGGATATATAGTTTCAGTACATTAGGTGAGGAGGACATATTAAAGCAACTCAATTCATTGTGGTAAGATTTGTCATATTTTATCATGGTGGACCATATAACAGGGTGGAAGGGAGGAACAGAGAGACACATAGGAGAAAGCATGCTTCAAAGGCCCAACCCTAGGGACCTACTTCTGTCAACCAGACTCTGTCATCCAAATTTCCACAGCCACCTAAAATACTGCTGCCAGCTAGGGATTGAACATTTGTAATATGTGTCTGTGTCATTTCAGATTCAAACCACAACAGCATATATCAAAACATCGTGTGGTGTAGCTGGAGTCTTCGCCAGTCCTGCTCAGGCCCACAGCCGCTCAGACCCAAGTAAACACACAGAGGCTTATATTAATTAAAACTGTATGGCCTAATGGCTCAGGCTTTTTGCTATCTAGATCTTACATCTTAAATTAACCCATTTCAATAAATCTATACATTGCCACGTGGGTCGTGGCTTACCAATATCTTTACATATTGCTTCTCATGGTGGCAGCTGGCAGCGTCTCCTTACTCTGCCTTCCTATTCCCAGAATTCTCCTCTCTCTTTGTCCTGCCTATACTTCCTGCCTGGCTAGTGGCCAATCAGCACTTTATTTATTAACCAATCAGAGCAACACATTCACAGCATACAGAGCGATATCTACAACACTTCCCCTTTTCGTTTTTTTTTTTTCAAAAAGGAAGGTTTTAACTTTAACATAGTAAAATTACATAAAACAAAACAATTATCAAGTAAGAATTATAGTTATAATATATAGTCTATTTGTATTTGGAAAAAATAAAGAAGATATCCTATCTATCCTATATTTGTGAGTCTAAGTTTTCATATCTAACTTATCTTTTATCATAACTAAGGAAATTATAACTAGTCTTTAACTACATCAAAGACCTCAGAAGGATATAATATTATATAAGTAAACAGGAAGAGCATTGTAAGCAATTTCCAAAAATCTACAATGACAGAGACAGCTGGCTGCCTGGACAGCCACAAAAAGCTCTGTAATGTTGGAGCATCCATCTTCAGCCCACAGGTCTAGAGTCTCTCATTCACTTCTTCCTATGTCCTGTAGAATGTCTGGCAGTTTCTTCTACAAAGCAGGAACCTGAAGGACCATCTTGACTTGCAAAGTTCAATGGTCACCTTTCTATGGGTCCTACATGTCCAGTTGATACAACATTTTGTCAAGCAGTTCAGGCAAGAAGAGTTTCTCGCCCAAATGGCTATTTCTGCCAAGAAGAAGATAAATTTCATATAGAGTGTCTTTGATGCTCATCATCTTCCTTGACATATTTGGTGCTGCCAGGAGCAGATACATCTCATTGTCCAGAAAAGTCTAAGTTCTTAAAACATTTTAAGTGCCTTATTCTATAGGTCTTTGAAGTATTTGAAGATTACCTACCTAACTGAAATATATCTATGTATATCTAGAAAACTTAACTAACATGACTACAAATGTGATTATCATAGATGACTAACTATTAATCTATTTTTAATTATCCATTACAATTTCAAATGAACTGCACAAACATAATACCTTAAACAAGAGTAGAAATATACACATAGTATATCAAAATTAACTTTAAATTTGTATCAATAAACTAAAATTCATAGCAATGTAAAACATTTCAAACAAGTTGTTGCTCTTTAGAAGTAGGTTTAACAATCTACCCTTTTATCCTATGATACCTATATCCTATATATCTATATCATATCCCCCTTTCTTCTTTTATAAAGATACTATGACCAATAACAATTTGTAACCAATAACCTAAACAAAGACAAACATTCATAATCCAGTTTTTGGGAATGTGGGTGGAGTTTTCTAGGCTACTTCCTGTTGATAAAGGGTGTTGTATTCTTATGGGGATCCTGAGAAAATTAAGAATTATGGTCAAGTCCTGACTGAAACAGTCTGTGAGGCTGAATTGTCTGAGCCAGTTGCCATGAAACTGATCTGGATATAGGATCATCTGGGCCATGGTGTCATCAGAGACCTTTCAGGGGTTCTTGGCTGGTTAAACCTGATCCATCTTGACATGGAACAAATCCATAGCCCCTTGCTTTCTATAGAAAAAAAGCAGAACCTCCTTTCCAAAGCAACATATCCTTAGATTCAAATTTTGAAATCAAGATACCTTTAAAATATACATATTGGTTTAACTGAGCAGCCTTTACAATCAAATATCTTTCTGCAGTTGAAAATCCCAAAGACAACACAAACCAGATTCTCTGTGTGATATCCGTCTTTATGTGGATTATTTGTTAATATTACTTTTACTTTCTCTTTAAAGACTTTATTTTTTTAAAACTATCTATTTTTATATAACTGCATATATTACTTTTTCTATCTTCCAAGCCTACATATATTTTTACACACATTGTAAACTGTTCAGAGGTTTATCCCATCTGAATTTGTCTTATTGTGAACCTCTTGGTTTAAACTGCAGCATTACTAAGACTGAAACAGCAGCTGTGGCTCTGCTCACCACAGCTTTCCCACATGGCAGAACTACATTTACCACCAGCTTCAGAGTCTGGGAGCCATGTGTACCATCAACTCTCAGAAGCAGTGGGTCTATGCTTCTATCAAAGCAGTGTGAAGCCCAGAAACTACTTCTTCTTCTTCTTCTTCTTCTTCTTCTTCTTCTTCTTCTTCTTCTTCTTCTTCTTCTTCTTCTTCTTCTTCTTCTTCTTGTGTGTACTAGCAAAGGTTAAATCCACCATACAGTGTAATATGCAGCTTGCAGGTGCCTCATTCCTGCCATGCTGCAGGTCAAGCCCATATGCCACAAACCCACCATAGAGTAGCTGAAGCACACAGGCTGTGGCTAACTTGAGAGAGACAACTATGAAGCTGTTTTTAGCTCTGTTTTAGAATCTTCTTTCTCAAGTTTTAGGTGGAAACTCTTGCCCCACATTCTGGCACCATTTGTAGCTAGAAAGTTTCTCTCCAGGTCCCACCAAGGCCCTGCAGTCCTGCAGCCCACTTATAAAATAATCACTCAGAAGCCATTTGTAGCTGGAGTTTTCCTGTGTCCACCTGGCTCCTGCAGCAGTTCAGACCCAAGTAAACACATAGTGGCTTATATTAATTAAAACTGTATGGCTTAATGGCTCAGGCTTCTTGCCAGCTAGATCTTACATCTTAAATTAACCCATTTCTATAAATCTATACCTTGCCACATGGCTTGTGGCTTACCAGTATCTTTACATATTGCTTCTCATGGCACGGCTGGCAGCATCTCCTGACTCAGCCTTCCTGTTTCCAGAATACTCCTCTCTCTTTGTCCCGCCTATACTTCCTGCCTGACTACTGGTCAATCAGCACTTTATTTATTAACCAATCAGAGCAACACATTCACAGCATACAGAGTGATATCCACAGCAATGTGGTACACTATAAACACAAATTTTCTATTTGATTTTTTTAAATCAATTTTTAAAGTCCTTATTTCTTTTTATTTGTGCATATGTTTGAAGGTATGCCGTATGTATACAGGTACCTACAGAGGACAGAAAACATCATAATATTTCCTGGAGCTGAATTTACAGGCTGTTGTATGCCACCACTGTCCACACTAAGAACAGAACTTGGTTCCTCTGGAAGAGCAGCAAGTTTTCTTTTCTGTTTTTTTTTTAACTTTCTTTTTATTTATTCTTTTTGTCTTTCACATCATGCATCTTGATTTCGTTCATTCCCCCATCCCTTTGTATCCAACTTTGCCCTTGCAATGTCCCCCCCCCAATAAAATAAAATTTAAATGAAAGAAAGAAAAAAGAAAAGAAAGAAAAGGGAAAATGTCATCATGGAAGCTGTAGTGTGACAAAGTGAGTCACACAGTAAAAACTTTTATCCATATATCTTTACTTGCAAGTGTTCATTGCAAAGAGTCATTGGTCTGGTTTGAGGCCTCTGGTTTCTGCTACACCACCAATGCTAGGCCCTCACTGGGACTCCTCTTGGATATCCTGTTGTTGCCCAGTGTTGTGGAGATGCAGCAGCTTTGGGTCCGCAGTACCCATCCAGCAGATGACAGATGAGGTGGATGAGCTCTAGCAGATGACAGATGGGGTGGATGTTGTGGTGGGCCAACTCATAACCCTGGTTCTGGGACTGGATAGTCAGGGTTGGTCACCCTACCAGCTCTCCATTGTCCTCACCACCAGCTCTCCTGCACTGTCCTCTCTAGTTAACCCCTTACAGCAATGAGCAAGTGGCAGGGCCAGTTCTCTAGCTTTCACATCCTCAGGGTCAGTTTTGTCACACCTCTACCTTCAAGGTCAGCTCTACTGTGTTGCTCAGGTGTGGTTTAGCTGATGAGGGCCAGGGACAGCTCTCCAGCTCTTATGACCTCAGGATCAGCTCTCCTACCTGCCTCAGACATTGATGGGTGGGGTGGGGTTGGGGGAGGGCATCTCTCCACAACTCATGTCACCACATGACAGATGAATAATGGGGACTGTGGTGGTATTGTGTTCCCCAAAATATTGTGTACCTTAAGATAAACTTATCTGGGGTCAGAGAACAGGACAGCCACAATATTAAACA
>CABHPQ010110506.1:0-11168 GCA_902168405.1 Peromyscus aztecus
GTCCACAAGAGAATTCCCAGGTCAGCTAGGATTGCACAGAGATACCCTGGATCAAAGAAAAAAATCTATACTGAATAATGAAAATCTATGCCATCTGATATTGACATGAATACCTTGAATATAAAAGAGAAATAGAATATCAAATTCATACAATTCAATAACAATAGAGAATAAAATACAAAAGGCAACTGAATATTTCTCCATGTTTTGATATTTAATGAAAATACTTTCACTATAATTAATTATTGAAAAAAAGCAATTTGGATTATAGTATGGTACTATGTATGAAATAAGTAGAAAAGGTATAGTTAAAAAGTTAGAAAACATCAAGCATTGTTAAGGGCATGGAGAAATAAGCAGTCATATGGATTGCAGATCAGAATGTACAATGGTGCAAGATCTGTGGAGAACAGTCTATTTCTCAATTGCTAATACAGAATTTCCATATGACCCAATGACCACACTCCTAGGTGTGTACCTGATAAAATTGAAATATAGCCACATAAAGGCTCATTAGCTAATACAAAGAGTGGCATCATTTGCAATACTAAATTAGTAGAAATTATTTGAATATTTTCTAAAAGACAGAAGGATAAACAAAAATATCTAGGAATGGAAAATTATCTGGCCATTAAAATATTGAAGTGATGGTACATACTACTAAAACTTGAACATGTGCTTAGTAAAAGATGTCAGTCCAAACAGGCCACATGCTACACAATTCTATTCATATGAAAATTCATAACAAATGGTGTTGGTGATCTGAATAAGTAGTGGTGTGACAGCTAAACGACAGTGAGTGCTTTATTTGTTTACTTATGTAACATTTATTTATTTTTGCATCAGAGTCTCACTAGAACTCACTCTGTAGACTGTCATCACACTTAGAAAGATCCACTTGCCTCTGTACTTAAGTACTGGAATTAAAGGCATATACCACCTTGCCCTGCTAAATATTTTTGAAATCATAAAAATATTCTTAAATTACTGTCATGTCACACATGGAACTTAATTCAGACTTAACACTGATTTTGTATAAAACCAGCTTTTTAGAGTCCTTGATGCATTTAATGGGACAAAAGAATCCCAAGAGTAAGAAACTTCCAAAATCAATGACTCTAGTGTAAGTAATCCTGCAGAACTTATGGTGAGTTCTATAAAATTGGATTATTTTAACATTTAAGTTGGCATTGCAGGAGACATGAATTGATGATATTGCTGTGGGATGTTCTGTGTGGCAAATGTGTTCCTCTGATTGGTTAATAAATAAAACACTGATTGGCCAGTAGCTAGGCAGGAAGAATAGGCAGGGCAAAGAGAAGAGAATTGGGGGAAGTGGAAGGCTGAGTCAGAGAGACGCTGCCAGCTGCAGCCATGACAAGCAAGATGTAAGGTACCGGTAAGCCACGAGTCACATGGCAACTTATAGATTAATAGAAATGGGTTAATTTAAGATATAAGAACTGTTAGTAAGAAGCCTGCCATGGCCATACAGTTTGTAAATAATATAAGCATCTGTGAGTTTATTTTATAAGTGGGCTGTCAGACTGCCTGGGCTTGGCGGGACCCAGAGAGAAAACTCTCCAGCTACATGATATCATTTAATTAGCTAATAACTTCCAAAGGTGAAGGTTCACCCTTTTATTTCTGGATTATGCAGTGAAGCCAGGTACCCTGGTTAGCATGTATTTTCAACTTGATATTACTAAGAGTCACCTGGGAAGAGGGAGACTCAATGGATGGATCGCCCAAGTCAAATTTCCCAGTGGCTGTCTCTATTGATAATGGTTGTGACGATTGATTGATTTTGTAGGGAGTAGCCCACTGTAGTTGGTTCCAACCTTGAGCAGATGGACCTGCAATATGTAAGTAAGTTAGGAGAGAGTCAGAGAACAAGCTTGGAAGCAGTCTTCCTCCATGGTTTCTGTTCCATGTTCTTGCCTTGAATTCTTATCCCCAGTTACCCAGTGATGGACTATGATCTGGAAGTATAAGCTAAAATAAGTTTTTTTCTCCACAAATTGTTGTGTGTAGTTATGTATTTATCACAGTAACAGAAATGAAAGCAATAGGTGATTGGATTTTAGGATAACAGAAGACAGCTCTGTAGCTGGAGAATTTCTCTCCCGGTCCTGCCAAGCCCCACCCCCCCCACCCCCGCCTGGCCCCTGCCCAGAGTCCCGCAGTCCACTTATAAAATAATCACTCAGATGCTTATATTACTTATAAACTGTATGGCCATGGCAGGCTTCTTGTTATCTGTTCTTATATCTTAAATTAACCCATTTCTATAAATCTATACCTTGCCACATGGCTCATGGCTTACCCGTATCTTACCTCATGCTTCTCCTCATGGTGGCTGGCAGCGTCTTTCTGCTTCAGCTTTCCACCTCCCAGAATTCTTCTCTCTCCTTGTCCTGCCTATACTTCCTGCCTGGCTACTGGTCAATCAGCACTTTATTTATCAATCAATCATCTGCAGCACAGTTCAGATTGTGAAATTGACATGTAGTACCAAATGTGTAGCATAGTAAGGGGATCAAATTGAGTATTTATATAGAGAAGTACATTTAGAAATTTTTTCTTCAAAAATAACAAAGTATGAATTACTAATATATAGAGATTGTCTATACTTTAATTGTTCTTTGTTCATGCAAGGCAGATGACCATCTTCCTGTGTTCAATCTCCAGAATCCACATCAAAGTAGAAAGAGATAATCAACTAGAAAAGTTGTCCCCTGACCTGGATGGATGGACCATAGCACATTCCCACACACACATATAGATAATAATAACAAATATTATTTTTAAATTAAGATAGGTTCTGGTAATAAGTTCTGGTAAATTAAGATAGGTCTACCAATAATATAATTTTTAATTTGAGGTGATGATTTTCCTTCTTCATATCTTATTTGTCTTTTAAATAATAATAAATTGTACCTAGTGACCTCTAATATTCCTCTATCAAATACTAAAGAAATTAGTTACAAATTGACACAGACTTTGAAAATTAATATCTGTACATTTTATTGACTCTCCAAGTAACACTGCTGATCTAAAATATTAACTTCATTATTCTATGGTTTGTTCTTTAATTACTCCTCATTGGTCCCAAATTCAAGTCATATAATGAAGATAAAATTTCTGGTTCTCTCCCTAATACATTATTTTTCAAATATAATTAACTAAAAAGGTCATAGTAATCATAACTAATAATCTAATTCAAGTCACTGAATAAGGAAAAATTCATATTTGTACAGGAAATAGTGACTCATTTTGTGTTTTCTGAACTGCTCATATCAGATGAAGCCCTTCAAAAGCCAATGAATGAATTTGCCATTACATGTGTAAAATTAAACATTAAACTGTGTTTAGTTAAAAGAAAGCAGCATGTGACATAATTACTGACCTAATTATAGAAAGGCCATGCTAGAAATGTTTTCCATTTATTCAGTACCGATTGATTCAAGTGTACTGATGATTTGAAATATATTCTCCAAAACATATGATTTATTTACCACAACTCTTTAAATCAAGTATGAAAGAAATGCCCCCCTTGATCTATTATCTCCAGCTGATGATACAGAGATTAAACACCTACCAAGTCTGAAATGGATGCCCACTGAATTTTAATTAGAGCTAGGTTTCCCAAAATCAAGTATTACACCTTCCCCACAACCCATAGTACAGGCATCCTTGCTGCTGAAAAGGGAATTTCAGGTTGGGAAGGTTCATCTTGATGTTCAACTTAATAGGATTTAGAAATGCCATGGAAAGAAATATCTGGGCCTGTGTGTGAGGGACAAATGACATGGGAAAGGCGACTATAAATGTATGTGGTATGATTCCATCATCTTGGGTTCCTAACTGAAGGAAGACGAGAAAGCCATAAGAGCTGAACACAAAGGTTCATTGTTCTGTGCTTCCGGGGTGTGGACACGTGTGATCAGTTGCCTATTGGCTGGGCTGCTCTGCATTTCCTGCGATGAGGAACTGTAAGCCTTGGAACTGTGAGCCAAAGCAGACCCGTCCTTCTTTCCCTTACTGTGTGAGATGTTTTGTCACAGTAACAAGGAAATGTGTCTGAAAATACAGCTGCCGAAGACTCGGGAAACATATCTGCTACATTAATTCACAAATGGCTTTAAATCCATGGCCATCATTACCAAACTAGCTTGCTTTATATTTATTCCTACATGATACGTTTAATTATATCTTGTAAATGATGTCCAAGACCTGACTTCAGACTGAAAATTTTATGTCAACAAGTATCACAGGGATAAGTTATGCATTAAAAACATTAGTGTCAAGTGTTATCCATCTGAGTCACAGACACAGAGGAAGGAGAGAGTGCTGAGTTTCCTCTGATTGTGTCTTCTACTTTCATTGTCATTCTTTAAGTGTTTAAAAGATACATCAGACATATTAGTCTCAAATTAAAGTTGTAATGTGGTGGTATTGTGTTCCCCAAAATATTGTGCACCCTAATAAACTTACCTGGGGTCAGAGAACAGGACAGCCACAATATTAAACATAGAGGATAGGCAGTGGTAGCACACGCCTTTAATCCTAGCATTCCAGAGGCAGAAATCCATCTATTCAAGGATAGAGCCAAGCATGGTGACTCACGCCTTTAATCCCAGAAAGCGAGCCTTTAATCCCAGGGAGTGATAGTAGAAAGGAAAGATACATAAGGCATGAAGACCAGAAACTGGAAGCATTTGGCTGGGTAAGCTTTTAGGCTTTGGAGCAGCAGTTCAGCTGAGACCCATTCAGGCTTCCAGTCTGAAGAAATAGGATCAGCTGAGGAACTGGCTAGGTGAGGTAGCTGTGGTTTGTTCTGCTTCTCTGATCTTCTAGCATTCACCCCAATACCCTGCCCGGATTTGTTTCTATTAATAAGACCTTCTAACAGTTCTTGCTACATTATATGAATCAGTGATCTATGTAATGGAGGTCTGGGTAATATAGACACTGCATCTACTAGCTAGACATAAAGATAGAACTAGGAAATGGTCATAAAGTAACTACATCACCACAGAATGTCCAACCCTGAGACAGTTAAGAACTAGGAAATATCAGGGCAGTAGAAATGGCTCAACAGTTAAAAGCCTGTGCTCTTCTTGCAGAGGACCTGAGTTCAGTTCCTAGCAATCAAACTGGGTAGCTCAAAATTGCATGTAATCCTCCCTCCAGAATATCTGGGCTGGTTAAATGTTTTGGATTGTTTGTTTTTATCAACACTACTTAAACTAGGTTTATCTAGGAAAAGTGAACCTCAGTTGGGAATATGTCTCAAAAGTTTGGTCTATGGGCCAGTCTGCAGGCCATTTTCTTGATTAATGATTGATATCGGATAGATGGCCAGTGCACTGTGGGTAGCACTATCCCTGGGCCTGTTCTGGGTTATATAAAAAGAGCAATCTGAGTGAGCATTTAGAAGCAAGCCAATAAGCAGCCTTCCTCTATGGTCTCTATATCAGTTCCTGCCTCCAGATTCTTGTCCTGAGTTCCTGTTCTACCTGGAAATGTAAGATTAAGTAAACCCTTTCCTCCAACATGCTTTTGGTCAGTGTTTTTTACAACAATAGATATCAAACTATTCTCCTCTCCTTGTCAACAAATCCTGGCCCACACTTCTGGCCAAAGCCTCCTCTCCCACGAGAGACCAGGCCAGGTTCCCTAAACCCAGGTAAGGCTCCCCCTGCCCCCACCCCACCCATACTTGCACAGCATAATTTGAATTGGCATTCCTCTCCTTATCACCATATCTCAGCCCACACCTCTGGGGGAAACTTTCCACCCCATCAGAAGCCAGGCCAGGTCCCTGAAAAACAGGTAAGCAACCTCACCACCCTCCCCTGCCTGTGCCCATCTAGCATAACACCAAGTGAACCTCTTCTCTTTGTCGCCTTATCTCTGGCCATACCTCTGATGGAAGCTTCTCACTCCACCAGAGTCCATGGCACCATCCTGAACCCCACTTAAGACAACACCCACCCCACCCATGCCTGCACAACATAACCACAACTACCCTCCTCTCCTTGCTACCATAAACCAGCCCATACCTCTGGTGGAAGCCCCCCCCCCATTATTTCTTTATCCCTCCTATCATGTTCTGTTTATACTTTGATGTTCTACATAAATAGTTATATGTATTAACACATATTCATAATCTAGATTCCACACACGAGAGAAAGCATTCAACATGCCTTCCTCAGTCTGGCTAATTTACTTAGCATCATATTCTTCAGATTACACTTGAAAACCATCAGCTTCACTACTGTTGAATGTAAATACATGTATGTTAACTTTTCTTCTTCGGATGGGAGGGCTTCCAATAAAAGAATGTGTTTACTTTATGTGTATGATATATAAACTATGTTATCATATAATTCACAACACAGAGGTGAGTAGAAATAGTAGTGGTGCTGTGATATTGCAGCCTCCAAATCAGAGGGAAGCTAACTATAGGACAATATACTGAGGTCAAACCAAGCCAAGCAATAGATTGTAGTAGTTCTAGAAAGGAAATCTACTCATGCTTGACTCCCCATTGGGTTCCATTCCAACAAAAGCACTTTCTGTTGAAAATGCTGTAAATCAAACTACATTGCATGCAGCTAGACTACTGATCATCATGATGTGACAAGACAGGAAAGTGAATTTGTAGATGTTTGTCTATATGGCTCACCAGGAGCTAAGGAGATCTGGACTCTACTGCCTAGCTTTTCAGGAAAGCTCATCAAGGATATTGCTAGGTTAGGAGAAAAATCAAAATTCAAAATATAGTTTCCACTGAGTGCTTATTACTTTTAACTCCCCCTTTAGAAAATACTGGTAAGTTGGATTATTGTTCGGGAAGTAGCATCTTCACTGTTGTTCACAACATTTTCAACTTATCAAAACAAGAACCTACAAACAAATCACTTGTTAGTGCTGCCTTTTCTAGTGAAGATACTAAGCATTTTTGCAGTATGTTTTATAAAATTTGTAAATTTTAGTTTCTTATAGTGTATACCCTAGTATCACGTGGTATTATTAGAATATTCATCTTTTTCTCAAACATTTCCTTTACAGTGATGGATTTTCTTTTTTTGAGAGGGAGAATAACATCTACTTTTACTTATGTCAAATATGGAGGATAAACAAATATTACTTTCATCTTTAAAATAATGAGATTAATTTTGCAAGGCTATTCTGAGCAGGGTTTCTGGTAAGGAAGCCCTGGTAAATTTTGAGATTTCAGGAAACACAAAAATTACATTACTTTTAGACTTTGTTATTCTTTTTTCTAGAAAATCATATTTATTTTATATATAAGTGTTTTTGCCTGTACATATGTCTAAGCACTATGTGGTGGTACCTGTTACCCATAGAGGCTAGAAAATGTCACTGCATTTCCGGGAACTGAAGTTATAGAGGCTATAAGACACCATGTGCCTTCTTGGAATCAAAGCCAGGTCTTCTTGAAGAGCAGCCAGTGCTTTTAACTGCTGAGCCATCTCTCCAGTCCAACTTTGTTAGCCTGATTAAGTACGAATCTATATAACAGTGACACTAGTCTTGTATTAATGTTGACAAAACTCTGCAAGGGTTTTTATTTGTCTTGCTTCTAATTGTCATGAGCTCAGTTCTATAGATTATTGCTTTTTATGACTCTTCTTTGAACCAAATAGATCTGAATGAATGTTTAGATACTTAGAGCTAATGATTAACGTGGGAAAAGACACATCCAAGGAGGACTAAGAATTCTTTCCTTCCTGTACAATTATGACTCACATGGGTGGTCCCAAACATTTGGGTTAGCTAATATATAGCTCATGTCTATGATATTTCTTGTCCTACAATTATGAAAATATTCATGATGCTGTATGATGTAACATCACTGGAAAAGTGAGAAATGATTCCTTTGACATGATTAATAATGATTATTTTAGCATTCCATTCTTGGTTTCATAAGCCTTTCAGGAAATCTAATTGAAATATTGACACAATAGTATGATCTGATTTTAATAAACCTACTCCACAATAGACATAACACAAGAAATCAAAAAAGAACAAAACACATGAAGCAGGTTTTTCCTTTCCTGGAGTCTTTGACTTTCAGGTCAGAGATAAAACTTAGACTTTTAGTGTAAACCTTTTCCAATAAACTATTGTTTTAAATTTAATATATACTAATTTATTTATTTGTAAGAAAATAAAATGAAACAACATATATCCTATCAAACTGGTGATACACCAATGAGTAATTAACTAGGTGGTATCCTAAGTACCTTTTCTAAATTATGTGTAGTTGCCCTGATCTAAATTAGCATATAACTAATAGGTATCTCCAACAACAATAAATCATAAAAAAATGGTTAAAACATATGCCTTACAAGTTGTCCTTCATATGAATTTAAGGGAATACATAACCATTCCAAGACCTAGCCTTGTTGACACATATAGCCAGGTGGCTTCTGGGTTCTGAGGAGCTGTCTAATGTACTGCAGGATAATGACAAACATTTCTGGCCTCTATCCAAGGGATGTCAGTCACATTCTGCTACAGTCACAACAATGAAAAATATGTTCAAACATTGCCAAATGCCCATTGGGGGAGCAACTGCCTCTGGTTAAGAAGAACAGTTCTAAAGACTGGTTGTGAAGCCTTGTTTAAATGCTAACTCTCCAATGAATGGCATGAAAAGCTGGATTCCTATGCCAGACAGAACATCACCATGGGGGAAATTACAGATAAAGATATACAATGGATGAGGAAAACACACATCTCTTACCAACATCTACACAAAATGCGTATTCAGTAACAATCAAGTTTTTCATTTATGTCTTCTGATATCAAAGAAATTCACTTGGCATTTATGTAGCAATTCATCATATTAAAACAAAACTACAAAGTTCTTCTTTGAGACCAAGATAATACAATAAACTCCAATAACCCAAATGAAACCAAAATGGAATCACTTATACTAAATACCATATAATCAATCTAAAGTATTGAGAAGACAAATCCCCCAGTAACAGTTAAAAAATCAAACACAAGGAAATATCAGTTTACCAGAGTCACTATAATAAGGAAATCCTATGTACTTGAAAATAATGAAACAACTCAATGTGAATCAATTAGCTTTTAATCAATAATTCTGTTTCTTTATTACTATTTTATAAATCTCACTATTTGCTACTGTCTATTGGGAAGTCTCATTCTATTTTGTAGTTTGTAGACTCAGGGCTGCCATTATTCATGAATTGAAAATAAAAGTCCATTTGATTTACAACTAATTTTATTTTGTCTTTTGACAACTAGAATGGAAAAAGAGAATTCATGGTTCACATAAAATTTTGATGACTGCTGTTACATAAAGCTAAGTATCAAACACTAAAAGAGGATGCATAGAATGGACAAGAAAATTCTCTTCCCATCTTCAAGTAGTGCATCATGTCTCAAGACACTAGTGTAAGTGAACAAATATTTATAATTCAAGATGGGTATAGTAAGTGATGCATGAAATTTTCAATCAAAATGCCAAAAGAGTTCAGAGGGAGAGGGACTCACATATAATTAGGGCAAAGCAAGAAGTTACAGCTGTAACCTTGGAGAGCCTGGGCAGAATTATGTTTCCCTGAGTTGCAGCATAATAATTCTCTCTTTCTCCTGTTTCTTTTTAAGGCCATTCATATTACACACATCACAGTCAAAGTGCCTTTCAATCTTTCATCATGTCCAATCTAAAGTAATAGACCAAAGACTCTTTCAAAACATGAAATGAAGATCCTTTAAAATAATTCATCTCACTTAAATATGCTTGGTTCTACAAGATGATTTATAAAATGAATTTGGTAACTATATATCATATTCTCTGATTAGGTAGGTACATAAACACACACATACAAACATGTGGTTAGACACTGAGATATATTTATATATAAATATACAATATGTCTATGGTTTGGATTATATACAGACCACATACCAGAAAAGATAGATAGATAGTGTGTATAAGTTTAGATATTTTTATTTTAATATTTATACCATATTTCTAGGATAAACACACACACACACACACACACACACACACACACACACACACACACACACTTCCCTTTACTTAGCATTGTTTCATTGAATTACTTTCCTCCCTCCATCAAGTTATGAGACTTGGATAAATCTAACCTTAATCCTTGATTTAAAGTTTACATCTATATTCTCAGCCTAGTCCATCAGATTATTCCATCCTCCCAATTATAGTGAGGTTATAAGAGGTTATAACCTCAAAAATAATCCAATCAGAACCAACTTCCTGGTATTGATCCCTTTTTCCGAGGATGGAGTGTAACACTAAACAGGCTTTGTAGGAGAAATTCAACAGAGTTCAAAGCAGAGAAAAGATGTGAAAGAAAGCAGATTCCTGATCAAATACAGGCAGTGCAGATTCTTGAACTATCAGTTCTTAAGAAGCAATACCTCCCTCTATCAAGATATCTCTTTCATTGCTCTCCCACTCCATCCCTACCTAGCTCAATCATCCCATTCCATAATGGTCTCATCCCCCATCCCTTCTCTATTGCTCCCATTACCCCCAGTTTACTCCAGAGTTCTCATCTATTTCCCCTTCACAAGGCTACCATGTGTCCCTCTTAGAGTCTTCCTTGCTAGCTACCTTCTCTGGAGCTATGTGCTGTAGTCTGGTTATCCTTTGCTTTACATCTAGTATCCTTTTATGAATGAGTATGTGCCACATTTGTTTTTCTGAGTCTGGGTTACCTCACTCAGGATAATATTTTCTAGTCCCATCCATTCGCCTGCAAATTGCATGATGTCATTGTTTTTTACAGCTGAGTAATGCTCCATTGTGTAAATGTACCACATTTTCTTTATCCATTCTCCAGTTGAGGGGCATCTAGGTTGTATCCAGGTTCTGGCTATTATGAATAATGCTGCTATGAACATAATTGAGCAGGTGTCCTTGTGGTATGACTGGGCATGCCTTGGATATATTATGGTGTTAGGGAGAAACCTGGTGCTAGGGAAATTCCCAGGAATCCACAAGGATGACTCCAGCTTAGACTACTAGCAATAGTGGAGAGGGTGCCTGAACTGGCCTATCCCAGTAATCAGAATGGTGAATACCCTAACTGTCATCATAGAACTTCACCCAGTAA
>CABHPQ010110507.1:3860-51580 GCA_902168405.1 Peromyscus aztecus
GTCCTATTATCGGAAAAATTTTAAAAGGCCAAGAAAAGCTATATTCTGTATCTTGTTGAACTCAGACACCATTATCTCCTGCCTTCGAACTTCAGAGCTCCTAATTCTCAATCCTTTGGCTTTGGACTAGGATTAAGCCATCACCTATCATCATTTTCATCTCTTTAGACACAAACTAAATTTTACCACTGGCTTTCTTGACTTTGCAGCTTAACAACAGAAGTTAATACTATTTCTTGGCCTCCAATCCCCATGAGCCAATTCCTATAAAAATCTTTCATCTACCTATTTATTTATGTCTGTCTGCAATTACATATATATGTATACACATATTCATATATGTATGTATGCATGCATGTATCTCTGGAGAATACTCCTCTTTTTCTAGGGGAGAATATATTGAGTTCCTTCTAATAAGTAAAACAAGGGAGGGCTCGTTGAATGTCAGTTCCAAGATTAGACACTAGGTAGCTTGTTCTGTCTTTTGCCTTTGTACTTGATCATACTGTTGAAGTAAGGTAGTTGTTATGAGCTGACTTATGGAGCACTGAGTAAATTAGAATACTACCTAGGTCAAATATAGACTTATTGCATGTTACAAAAACACAGAAACAACAATGAATTAAGTAATTAAATAATTAAAATAAAATCAAAAGTATGAAAAGATAACACGTAGTTGTATACTCATTTCTACATACAATTCTAAGGTCAGAACCATAAAATATCTAATATGTCCTAAAAGTTATGAATTTTAGGTTGTCATAAAGCATTTTAAGTGGTTAAAAGAAAATTGAAAAATTGTAGAAGTTTATTGGAAATTGTAGGTCTTAATACCTTTGAAAACACTTTTTCATATTAATGCTATCTGGGAACATTTTCCAAAAGATTAATGAGAAGAAAACGTTATTATAGTATAACCAATAAAGGTAATTGCCCTAGAATATGCAGATTCAAAGATGCATCATAGGGAGTGCTCACCAAGATTCTATGCATTTCTCTACATTTTATAGCTTTTCTTATAATTAGATTTGGATAAGTTCAAGACTATGACTAGCTCTGGGCAATGAAATGGGAGCAAAAGAGACATATGTCACTACCAGTCTGAAACAGCTATGCTTTCTTACAGCTTTTTCTTCCTTGCCTTCTACTTCAATGACCTTGAAATCCCTGTTTAATAAAGAAGTAAACAGGATCTTCAGGCATTGCAGAGAGGAGTATCTGCACATCTAAATTGAACATTGATTTGTGAAGAAACAAACCTTTGTTGTTATGCTATTGACACTTAATTTTCTTTCTGATTGGCCATGGTCTAGCATCACTTTGATAAATAAAAATGCCAATAAGCCTACACTAGTATTTAGCTACTGTTTTAAGTAAGATTATTATGGAAAAGATGTAATATTCACTAGTGTGGGGAACCAATCTAATTATTTCCACAATCAATTTACAACAAATTATGAATATATTTAAATGTATTCAAAAACAGAACTTAAAAGCAGCAATAATGAATATACATATATATGAACAATACATTTTAGCCTATATTTTCTTCCTACCAAATTTACATCCTTTTATGCAAGTTGTAGGACACTAGTCAATATGAATCAAAATAGTATCCTCTTATGATGAATAGTGATATTGGCTATAATACTTTATCCCTTTGTGAATTTACTCTTTTTCATAAGATTTTGTAATTCTTTTCATTAAAGAGTCAAAGTATGTCTCTTTATCACTTGAACTGTGATCCTTTGACTTGCTGTGGAAAGATGAATATAATGAAACGGGCAGCATACCAATTACAAGCATAGATTTCAGAATTGATTGAGTACAACAGTTTGATAGCTGTTGTCCACCACTGTTACCTTGGAAACATGTTCAGGCTCAGGCACCATTGAGCAGAGAAGGAGACATATGATCAGAATCAGTCTTCAGCTACATGGTAAAGCATAGGCAATACTAGACCAGATCAGTGAGCCTCTTGTATACGTATCCATACACACACACACACACACACACACACACACACACACATATATATATATATATACACATGTACGTACACACATATGAAATGATTATTTATTGTGTTTTTAATTTATTTATTTATTTTACATCCCAACCACAGTTCCTTCTCTCTCCTCTCCTCCTAGTCCCTCGCTTCTACTCCTCCTCCATTTCTGTTCAGAAAAGGGTAGACCTCCCATAGATATCAACAGAAATGGCATATCAAGTTGCAGTAAGACTAACCATCTCTACTTGTGTTAAGACTAGGCAAGGCAACTCTGCTCCAACTGTTCTTGTTGTTGTTATTGGTTTTTGTTTTTGTTTGGTTTGGTTTTTCGAGACAGGGTTTCTCTGTGTAGTTTTGGTGCCAGTCCTAGATCTCACTCTGTAAAGAGATGGCTCAGAAGTTAAAGGCTAGGCTCACAACCCTGCTCTAACTGTTAGGAGTCCCACAAGAGGACAAAGCTACACAACTGTCACATATGTGCAGAGTGCCTAGGTCAGTACCATGGCTCCCTGGCTGTGCATTCAGACTCTATGAGCTCCTATGAATCCAGACTAGTTGATTCTGAAGGTTTCCTTGTGATGTCCTTGACCCCTCTGGCTCTTACAATCCTTTCTTTCTCTCTTCTACAGGATTCTCCAAGTTCAACCTAATATTTGGTTAAGGGTCACTGTCTCTGTTTCCATCAGTTGCTTGATAAGTTTCTTTGATAACAATTGAACTAGGCACCAACCTATGAGTATAGCAGAATATTGTTAGGCATCATTACATTAACATTTTTTTCCTCCATTCATATTTGGCTCTATCCTAGGTCTGTGGACTATCTAGCCTCTGGGTGCTGATGGTCCAGGCATTGGCAGGGTTGGGCTTACTTTTGTTTCATGGTTCTCAGGCTGGACTGGTCATTGGTTGGCCATTTCCTCAATCTCTATACCACCCCTTACCATAGCACATCCCATAGGCAGGACAGACTGTAGGTCAAAGGTTGTGTTGCTGGGATGGTATCCTAATCGCTCTGCTGGAAAACTTGACTGGCCACAGGAGATGACTGGTTAAGGCTATGCATCTGCTATTGCTAGGAGTCTTAGCTGGAGACATCCTTGTAGATTCCTTGGAGTTTCCTTTGGACTAGGGTTCTACCTGGCCCTAAAATGCCCTTTCCAGTCATATCTTTCAGTACTTTCACCCTCTATTCCTAACTCCAGTCTGACCCCTCATGTTCCTTTGGAATATTCCTACACTGTGTAAATATATGTCACTGTGATTGGTTTAATAAAGAAGCTGACTGGCCAATAGCTGGAAAGGTAGAGGTTAGAAGGGACTTGGAGACAAAAAGAGAGCATGAAAGAAAAGAAGGGAGGTTCTCAAGAAACACGAGCAGATGCAGAGAGGAGATGAACTTGCTGTGCTGAGAAAAGGTACCAAGCCACATGGCAGAGAATAGATAAGAAATATGTGTTAATTTAAAATGTAAGAGTTAGCTACTAAAAATCCTGAGCTATTATCCAAGTGTTTATAATTAATAATACATCTCAGTGTGGTTATTTGGGAACTGGCTGGTAGGACAGAAAAATCTGCCTATATGTTCCCATCCCACCTGCTCCCACTCTACCCAGGAGATCTCATCTATTTCCCCTTCACAGGGAAATCCCGTGTCCCCACTTGGGCACTGCTTGATACCTAGCTTCTCAGGTCTGTGGATTCTAGCATCGTTATCCTTTACAGCTAGTATCCATTTATAAATGATTACATACCATGTTTGTCTTTCTGGGTCTGAGTTACCTCACTCAGGATGATTTTTTTCTAGTTCTATCCATTTGCTCACAAATTTCATTATGTCATTGCTTTTTAAAAATTGTTTAAATTTATTTTTATTTTATGTGTATTGGTGTTTTGCCTTGGGTGCTGAGGCACATAGAACTGGAGATATAGACAGTTGTGAGATGCTATGTGTGTGCTGGGAATTGAACTTGGGTCCTCTGGAAGAGCAGGCAGTGCTTTTAACTGCTGAGCCATCTCTCCAGCACAATGACATTGTTTTAAAAGTTGAGTATTACTCTACTGTGTAAATGTACCACATTTTCTTTATCCATTCTTCTGTTGAGGGACATATAGGTTGAACCCGGGTTCTGGCTATTACAAATAAAGTTGCTAGGAATACAATTCAGCAAGTGTCCTTGTGGTATTATTGAGGATCCTTTGGGTATATGCCCAAGAATGGTATAGCTGGGTCTTGAGGTAGATTGGTTCCCAATTTTCTGGGAAAACACCATACTGATTTCCAGAGTGGCTATTCAAGTGCTAGAGTCCAGCTCCAGATGAGGGCAGGGTCTGAAGATGGGTGGATGCAAGAGCAGCAACTGGAGGAATCAGACACAGGACACTTCTCAGTTTTGTTTCAGGAGAGATGGACAGAAAGGAAGTACACTTCGGTATGGCTTGTCCTACTCTGACAACCTGTATCTCTTGTAGGTTTTATTTATACTCAAAATCATTTCCTTTTATACACCTTTTAGTCATCATTGATAAACAGAGTTATCTTTTCGAATCATTTCCCTCAAGTTTTAACGTCATCAACAAAAGGAGTTATCATTTTTATCATAAATCCCATAACCCAATTTTTAAGAATCTAGAGGCATATGACAGCCTGTTCTCAGGCTAGTAGCTTTGGTTGCTTCAAGGACACTAGACCAAAACAAAATCTTCAAGCCACCCTGGGTATCTTGCCATGTCCCAAGCAGTGTATTATTAAGAGCAATTATCAAGGTAATTCAGTCAATGGGCTCTCTACAGTCTGGAATTCTTTTGCCTACTTTATTACCTAAAGGATGGCCTCTTATAGCTATTGATTTAAAAGACTTTTTTCTCAATACCCTTACAAGAAAAAGACAGAGAAAAATTTACCTTCACAGTGTCTACTTATAATAATTCCCAGCCCGTTAAGATGTATCAATGAAAGATTCTCCCACAGAGAATGTTAAATAGCCCAACCATGTGCCAATATTTTGTATGACAGCCATCGAAAGTAATGCATAAACGATTTCCTGAATCTCTACTTTATCACTACAGGACGATATTTTACTAGCTGATTCAAATGCAGATACCTTAGGAAAAAAATGTTTGAAGAAGTAAAGAAAATTTTGTCTTGATGTGGATTATAAATTGTTACTGAAAAGATACAAAGAGGAGATTCTATTAATTATTTAGGATATAAATTAGGTCTACAAAATATTAGATCCAAAAGGTGCAATTTCAGAGAGATCGATTACAGACTGTTAATGACTTTCAAAGATTATTCAGAAACATTTCCAGTCTATGGAATGCTATTGGGGTAAAAAATGCTGAACTGAGTAATTTGTTCAAAACCTTAGAGGGTGACAAGGATTTAAATAGTCCAAGATAATTATCAGCTGAAGTTGAGAGAGAATTGGCTTTGGTGGAAAAGAAAATACAGGAAGGACATATGGATCATGTAGATCCAAAGCTTGATTGCATTTTGTTTATTTCACCCTCTAAGCATTCTCCTACAAGAATTTTAGTTCAGAGGGAAGCTATTATATTGGAATGGATATTTCTACCAAATAAACAGAGTAAAAAATTGAAAACTTATGTGGAAAAGATCTCTGAGTTGATTTTAAAAGGAAAATTGAGACTCTGTCAATTAGCAGGAATAGACCCAACAGAAATTGTAGTACCTTTAACTAATGATGAAACTGATAAATTATGGGCAGAAAGTAAACCTTGGCAAAGAGCTTGCAGTTATTTTTTGGAGATATTAACAACAAATATCCCAAAAGCAAGAGAATTAATTTTATAAAGAGAGTTCTGTATGGGAAACCCCAATATGTGGAACCCTCTACATTTTATACAGATGCAAACAAAGAATGAAAGGCAGGTTACAAATCAGAAAATTTATGTAAAGTGGCTCAAAGTCCCCATAATTATGTCCAAAAATTGGAATTATATGCCATTCTGATGGCATTAATGGATTTTGTAGAACCTCTCAACATAGTTACTGACTCTCAGTATGCTGAGTGGTTTTACATATTGGAACTGCTGAATTTATCCCTAATGAGTGAGAATTAACTTCATTATTTATTCAGTTATAAGAAATAATCAGGAATAGAAAGCACCCCTTATATATATAAAACTCACATCCGATCCCATACGTGTCTGCCAGGCCCTCTAGTACAAGGTAATGACAAGATTGATATACTATTGATAGGAAATGTGCTGGAGGCCTCAGAATTTCATAAAAAACATCAGGTCAATAGTAAGGGTTTAAAAGAGATTTTTCCATAACCTGGCAACAAGCCAAAGAAATATCCTACAATCAAACTCCTCCACCAGCAGGATATAACCCAAAGGGTACTCAGAGTAATGAAACTTGGCAGATGGATGTGTTTCATTTCATAGAATTTGAAAAATTGAAATATTTACACCATACCATTGATACCTATTCAAGATTTCAATAGACAACTGCTCTGAGTTCAGAAAAGTCTGATTCTGTAATCACACATTTGCTAGAAGTTATGGTCATCATGGGTATACCTGCACAAATTAAAACTGACAGTGCTCCAGCATATGTCTCTGGTAAAATGAAACACTTTTTGCTTATTACAATGTAAATCATATTCCAGGTATACCACATAATCCTATGGGCCAAACAGTCATAGAAAGATCAAAGTGAACTCTAAAGTATATGCTAAATAAACAGAAACAGGTAACAAAACCCCCCAGAAATAGAATACATAATGCTCTATTAACTTTGAATTTTTCAATGCTAATGAGAAAGGAACAACAGTTGTGGAGAGACATTGGATCAGATAAAAAAAAAAACTACAGAATTAAATCAGCCTGTATTCTTTAAAGATGCACTGACCTCAGAATGGAATCCAGGATATGTATTATGCTGGGGATGAGGTTTTGCTTTTGTTTCTACAGGAGAAGAAAAGTTATGGATACCATCAAAATTGATAAAGGTTCAATTTGAACAAGAGAGATCTCTTAATTAGAAAAGGTGATAGTTCATCAACCACCATGACCATTCAATTTAAATTAACTTATACGACTAACAAATGCTTTTCATGTAATCAGATATAACTTGCCAAAAGGGAAGCTCCCCTAAGTTAGGGTTGGGGAAGGGTTTTTGTCTTTTAGGAGAAAGAAGGCTAAGGATCCTGAAGAACACTGGACAAATGAGACATCTGAAGAAAAAGGACAAATCATCCAGAAAAAAGAGTCCCAAGAAAAAGAGAACTGGCCATGACCAAGCCTAACAGTGACTTCAAAGTCTCCAAAATGATGATGGGGCCCCACAACAATGATTCCACATGAACAATAATAATACCACTAAGCTGACAAACACCACCAAGAGATCAGCTTTGGACTGGAAACTGCTCAGGACAATTTCGAGATGGCTAGCTGAGATGATCCAGCCTCACAGACTACTTGAGCAAGGACTTGAGACAAGCTCTGCATTTTCCCATTATGCAAAGACTAGACAACAAATGATATAGCCACCTCTCCAAGGATTTGACAATTAACCCAAAATTTTCTTTTAAGGATCCCCAAAGATGCCTTCATCCTCAATAAGCAGGAAGTAATTTTAAGAACACAATGGCCACATTCCCAAGAGTTGGGGTGGGTGGATTTTTGGTCATTCAGTGAGTTATGGATAACTGTCATTGTTTAGGGCATTTGATTACAAAGGAGATTAGATTCAGCATTCTTATTTTGAAAAAAAAGAAAAAGAAAAAAGAGGATATAGATAAGAGGTACATTATTGAATCTACTCTGAAAAAAAAAGAGATATAGAAATGATAGGATAAAAGGTTAGATTATTGAATTTACTCTGAAAAGAAAGATGGGAAGATATAGATATGATATGATAAAAAGGTAAATTATTGAATCTACTTTTAAAAGGCAACTACTACTTTTAAATATTTTATATTGGATTGGATTTTTATATATTGTATACAAATTATGTATATTGATACAAATTTGAGATTGATTTTGTTAGAAAATACTGTACATATATTTTTAATCTTGTTCAAGGTATTGTACCTATATAGTTATTTAACAATGTAATGCAAATTGCTAGTCCTTGAAAGTTATTATTACCAACTAATTACAATGTAAAGAAATGAAAGTCAGTAGTTAGTCATTACAATCAAACTTATAGCTATGTTAGGTATGTTTTCCAGATCAAACAGTGATATATCTTAGATATAAAGATCATATTCAAACACTTCAGAGATCTACAGAATATGGCATTTAAGATATTTTAATAACATGGATTTTTTTCTTTTTTTTTAATGGCAGTGAGACATGTCTGCTCCTGGAAGGACAAATCTACTTCAGAGAAGATGATGGTCATTAAAGAAACTCATTATGGAGCTTACTTTCACTGTTGCAAACTGGGCAAGAAAGTGCCCTTGCCTCAACTGCTAACAATATGCTGTCCAAAATGAACAAGCAGGACACAAAAGAAAGGACTGCTGATCCTTGCCAACATCAGGTAGGAAGGGTCTTTAGAAAATCCTGCTTCACAGATCAGTCTGTCAGATATGCTAGGCCTGTAGGCTGAAGATGGATGCCCCCACATTGCAGAGGAACGTTGGGTTATTGTCCAGGCAACCAGCTGTTTCTGTCATTTCTCACTTTTTTTGGAAGTCACTTGTTTGCACTTCCTCCTTACTCAGTTAATATTTCCTTCTCAGGTCTCTGAGGGAGTTAAAGATTAGATAGTTACAGTTTTCCTTGTTAACAAATTCAGAAAGAAACTCACTAAAGAGGTGTAAAGTGTATAAGTTTGAAAGACATCAAAAGATAGTTTTTGATTGGTAATACAAGTTAGAATAGACAGTGAATTAGGTACATTTTGGACCCACCAAAATAGGATAGATAATGGAGTATTTTCACTGAATTTGTCAAATGCAAATGGACTAGAAAGTGTTGATGTATTTATTGTCTGCATATATTTATATATTGTTATTGTACTTATTGTATATAGGTTTTCTTATATTAATTATAACCTTTTATTATTTTAGACAAAAAAGAGGAAACGTGGTGATATATTGTGTACTCCAATAAAGCTTGCCTGGGGATCAGAGGGCAAAGCCAGCCACTATATTAAACATAGAGGTCAGGCAGTGGTAGTACATGCCTTTAATCCTAGGATTTGGGAGGTAGAGATCCATCTGGATCTCTGTGAGTTCAAGGCAACACTGGGAACAGAGCCAGTCATGGTGGCACACGCCTTTAATCCCAGCACAAGGAAGGAAATAAGATGGCAGGGCACAGAAAGATATATAAGGCATGAGTAAACAGGAAGTCTTGTAGATGTAACTAACCGTCTTATTAAATAAGAAACACAGAGCCAAGGTAAAGATAAAAACCCAAGAGGTCAGAGTTAGGAGCTTACCCGCGTGCTGCTGGCTAGCTTCTTCCGCCAAGAAACCTCTCCGAAAAGGGGAGCTACTTCCTGTGCGTTTAATCTTATAAAGAGTTCTGGTTCTTCCTTCTCATTGGTTGTAAACCCAACTACGTGGCTGTCTCATCACTGCCTGTAACTACGTGACTGCCTTGTCAGGGCCTGTCTGTGCAGACCTTCAAGTCTTCTATGGTTGGTATTGAGATCAAAGGGTGGGTGTCTCCAATGCTGACTGTATCCTTGAACACACAGAGATCTACCTAGTTCTGCTTGCTGAGTACTGGGATTAAAGGCGTGCACCACCACGCCCAGCTCTCGCTATGGCTTGCTAACAACTGACCTCTGGGCGACTTTATTTATTAACATACAAATAAAATCACATTTCAGTACAAATAGAATACCACTATAAAGTCTCTCTCTTGAGGCTGAGGATTTCCTAGAGGTAAGAATGTGGCTGGCTTGTTCTGTTTCTCTAATCTTTCAGCTTACACCCCAATATTTGGCTCCAGGTTTTTTATTAATAAGATAGTTTAACAATTTGTGTTACACTATTGCTTTACAGAAGCTTTTCAGTTTCATGAGGTCCTATTTATTAATTGTTGATCTTGTGTTCTATTAAGAAACTTGTCTCCTGTGCCAATGCATTCAAGGCTATTTCCCACTTTCTCTTCAATCAGGCTAAGTATATCAGGATTTATGTTGAGGTCTTTTATCCACTTGGACTTGAAATTTTATGCAGGGTGATAGACATGGATCTATTTGCACGCTTGTACATGCTGACATCCAGTTAGACCAATACCACTTGTTGTAGATGCTTTCTTTTTTACATTGCATAATTTTGGCTTCTTTGTCAAAAATCCGGTGTCTATAGGTGTGTGGATTTATGTCTGCATCTTTGATTCGATTCCATTGACCCATCTGTCTGTTTTTATGGCCACATCATGCAGTTTTTATTACTATAACTCTGTAGTAGAGCTTGAAATCAGGGATGGTGATAGCTCTGAAAGTTCTTTTATTGTACAGGATTGTTTTAGCTAGCCTGCTTTTTTTTCCCTTATGACGCTGAGTATTGTTCTCAAGGTCTTTAAAGAATTGTGTTGGGATTTTAATGGGGATTGCAATGTATTTGTAGATTGCTTTTGGTAAGGCGGCCATGTTTACTATATTAATGCTACTGATCCATGAGCATGGGAGATCTTTCCATCTCCTGATACCTTCTCCAATTTCTGTCTTCAAAAACTTGAAGTTCTTGTCACACAGGTCTTTTATTTGCTTGGTTAGAGTTACATCAAGGTATTTTATATTATTTGTGGCTATTGGGAAGGGTGTTGTTTCTCTGATTTCTTTTGCAGGCTGTATATTGTTTGTGTGTAGGAGGGCTACTGAGTTTTTTTGAGTTAATCTTGTATCCAGCCACTTCACTAAAGGTATTTATCAGCTGTAGGAGTTCTCTGATAGAATTTTTGGGCTTGCTTATATATACTATCATATCATCTGTGAATAATGATCCTTTTACTTATTCCTTTCCAATGTGTATCCCTTTGATCTCCCTTAAGAGATGAAGTTAATAAGTTGTCTTATTACTCTAGCTAGAACTTTAAGGATTATATTGAATAGATATGGAGAGAGTGGACAGCCTTGTCTTGTTCCTGATTTTAGTGGGATTGTTTTGAGTTTCTCTCCATTTAATTGGATATGGGATATTGGCTTGTTGTATATTGCTTTAATTATACTTAAGTATGTCTATTTTATCCCTGATCTCTTCAAGCTTTTTATCAAGAATAGGTGTTGGTTTTGTCAAAGGCTTTTTCAGAATCTGATGAGATGATAATTTGTTTGTTTGGCTGTTTTGTTGGTTTTGTTTACATGGTGAATTACACTGACATATTTTTGTATGTTGAATCATCTTGCATGTCTGGGATGAAGCCTACTTGATTATGGTGGATGGTATTTTTGATGTGTTCTTGGATTTGGTTTGTCAGTAGTTTATTGACTAATTTTGTACCAATGTTCATGAGGGGAATTGGTCTGTAATTCTCTTTCTTTGTTGAGTCTGTGTTGTTTGAATATCAGGGTAACTGTGGCCTCATAGACAGAATGTGCCAATGTTCCTTCTGTTTCTATTTTGTAGAATAATTTGAGGAGTATTAGTATTAGATCTTCTTTGAAAGTCTGGTATAATTCTGCACTAAAACCATCTGGCCCTGTGCTCTTTTTGGTTAGTAGACTTTTAATGACTGCTTCTATTTCCTTAGGGGTTATAGGTCTATTCAAATTATTTATCTGATCTTTATTTAATTTTGTTAAGTCATATCTATTAAGAAATTTTCAATTTCTTTTAGATTTCCCAGTTTTGTGAAGTATGACCTAATGATTCTATGGATTTCTTCAGTGTCTGATGTTATATCCCCCTTTTTGTTTTTCTAATTTTGCTAAATTGGATATTCTACCTCTGTCCTTTAGTTAGTTTGAATTAGGATTTGTCTATCTTGTTGATATTCTCAAAGAACCAACTCTTTGTTTCACTTATTCTTTGTATTGTTCTCATTGTTTCTCCTTTATTGACTTCATGCTGAGTTTTATTATTTCCTTCCACCTGCTCCTGGGTGAGTTTGTTTCTTTTTGTTCTAGAGCTTTCAGGTGTGCTGTTAAGTCACTAGTATGAGATCTCTCCACCTTCTTTATGAAGGCACTTAGTGCTATGAACTTTTCTTTTAGCACCACTTTCATTGTGTCCCACAAGTTTGGTTATGTTGTGAATTCATTTTCACTGATTTTTACGAAGTGTTTAATTTCTTTATTCATTTCTTCCTTGACCCAGTGTTAATTTAGTAGGGAATTTTTCAGTTTCCATGAGTTTGTAGGCTTTCTGTTGTTTCTTTTGTTCAAATCCAGCTTTAATCCATAATGGTATGATAAGACACAGGAGAATATTTAAGTTTTTTATATCTGTTGAGACTTGCTTTGCAGCCCAGTATATGGTCAATTTTGGAGTAGGTTCCATGAGGTACTGAAAAGGTATATTCTTTTGTGTTTGGGTGAACTGTTCTGTAGATATCTGTTAAGTCTATTTGAGTCATAACATCTGTGAGTTCCCTTATTTCTGTTATGTTTCTGTCTGGCCAACCTGTCCATTCGTGAGAATGGGGTTGTTGAAGTCTCTCACTATTAATGTGTGGGGTTTGGTATGTGATTTAAGCTTTAGTAATGTTTCTTTTACAAATGTGGGTACTCTTACATTTGGAGCATAGATGTTCAGAATTGAGGCATCATCTTGGTGGAGTTTTTCTTTGATGAGTATGAAATGCCTTCTCCATCTCTTTTTATTAATTTTAGCTTGATGTCTATTTTGTTAGATATTAGGGTAGCTACACTCCATTGTTTCTTAAGTCCATTTGATTGGAATATCTTTTTCCAACCCATTTTTCTGAGGTAATACCTATCTTTGATGTTGAGGTATGTTTCTTGCATGCAGCAGAAGAATGGATCCTATTTTCATATCTATTCCGTTAGCCTGTGTATTTTTATTGATAAACTGAGTTCATTGATATGGAAGGTTATTATTGACCTTTCACTGTTAGTTCCTGTTATTTTTGTTGTTGTTGTTGGTAGTAGTAGTAGTAGTAGTAGTAGTAGTAGTAGTAGTAGTAGTAGTGTGTTTCCCTTCTTTGGATTTTGCTGGTGTGAGATTATGTATTGCCTATATTTTTGTGGTTGTAGTTAACTTCCTTGGGTTGAAATTTTCCTTCTAGCACCTTCTGTAGGGCTAGATTTGTGGACAGACATTGTTTAAATTTCACTTTGTCATGAATCGTCTTGTTTTCTCCATCTATGGAAAGTTGTAGCTGGAGTTTTTCCAGTCTTGCCCAGCCCCATGGACCCTATAACCACTTATAAAATAATCACTCAGAAGCTCATATTAATTAAATTCCTCAGCCATTAGCTCAGGCCTACCACTGTCTAGCTCTTACACTTAAACTCAGCCCATTTCTGTTAATCTATATGTCCCCACGTGTTTCCTGGCTTTACCTACTGCCTTTACATGCTGCTCCCTGGATGGCAAGCTTGGCATCTCCTCTCCTCAGCCTTCCACTTCCCAGACTTCTCCTCTCTTTGTCCCACCTATACTTCCTGCCTGGCTACTGGCCAATCAGCATTTTATTTATTAATCAATCATCCACAGGAGAAAGTTTTGTTGTGGATATTAGTCTGGCCTGGCATCCATGATCTCTTAGAGTCTGCATGATTTAAGTCTAAGCCCTTGCAGCTTTCAGGGTATCCACTGAGAAGTCATGTGTGATTCTAATAGGTGTGCCTTTATGTGTTAAGTGGCCTTTTCCCCTTGCAGCTTTTAATATTCTTTCTTTGTTCTGTACATTTAGTTTATTGATTATTATGTGGTCTTGGAATATTCTTTTCTGATCAAAGCTATTTGGTGTTCTGTAAGCTTCTTGTACCTTTATAGACATGTCCTTTAGGTTAGAAAATTTTTCTTCTATGATTTTAATTATATTCACTGGGTTTTTGAGCTGGGATTCTTCTTCTATTCCTATTATTCTTAGGTTTGGTCTTTTCATGGTGTCCCATATTTCCTGGATGTTTTGTATTAGGAGTTTTTTTAGATTTACTATTTTCTTTGACCAATGAATCTATTTCTTCTATTGTATCTTCAATGCTTGAGATTCTCTCTTCCATCACTTGTATTCTGTTGGCAATGCTTATGTCTGTAGTTCATGTTTGCTTGCCAAGATTTCCCTCAGTTTGTGTTTTCTTTCTTGCTTCTATTTCAATTTTCATGTCTTGAATAGTTTCCTTCCCTTGTTTTTTTTTTCTTTCTTGGTATTCTTTAAGGAATTTATTGATGTGGCTTGCACCAAAGCAGCTGAATTCTGCCTGAGTTGGGGGCAGAGCCAAGCAGAGGTGCTGGTGCTGAGGTTGGAGGTATTTATTGTTTTATAGCAATAGCTTTTTAGGGTGTTACAGAGCATCATTGAGAAAATTCATAACTGATATCCATTTCTCTAAAAACAACATGACCATCATATTACTATTTTACAGGAATTAAACTCATACAATAGGATTATAGATTCTTCTGCTGAGATTTCTCTGTTAAGCTCTGTAGCCCATTTTTTAATTGGATTGTTCAGTATTTGATGTCTAGCTTTTTGAGTTCTTTATATATTTTGGAGATCAGCCCTCTGTCAGATGTGGGGTTGGTAAAGATCTTTTCCCATTCTGTAGGCTGTCGTTTGGTCTTATTGACCGTGTCCTTTGCTCTACAAAAGCTTCTCAGTTTCAGGAGGTCCCATTTATTAATTCTTGGTCTCAGTGTCTGTGCTACTGGTGTTATATTTAGGAAGTGGTCTCCTGTGCTAATTCGTTCCAGACTACGTCCTACTTTCTTTTCTATCAAGTTCAGTGTAACTGGATTTATGTTGAGATCTTTGATCCACTTGGACTTGAGCTTTACGCATGGTGACAGATATGGATCTATTTGCAATCTTCTGCATGTTGACATCCAGTTATGCCAGCACCATTTGTTGAAGATGCTTTCTTTTTCCATGGCACAGTTTTGGCTTCTTTGTCAAAAATCATATGTTCATAGGTGTGTGGATTAATGTCAGGGTCTTCAATTCGATTCCATTGGTCCACATGTCGGTTTTTATGCCAGTACCAAGCTGTTTTTATTACTATAGCTCTATGGTAGAGCTTGAGGTCAGGGATCATTAATAAAGAAAAATGAAAGAAAAACTGAAAAAAAAGAATTATAGAGATAATTTAATGTATGTTATCTTTTCATTGAGGAAAGTAGGATGTGAGCCAAGATGTCATTGTATTATGCTGTCTTCTTTAGAATTCAATTTCTAAATGTGTAGAATACTATTCTAGTTTATTAAATATTTAGTAATGTATTTAGTAATGTAGGTAAGGCAAGACTACAATAGAACAGTAACAGTTTTAGGTGTTGACATCTCAAAGAGAAAAAAAAGGTGTCTCAATTCTGTCAACAATAGCAACTTTTCCTATTGTAGTTAGAAATCCTTTGCATTTTCTTTCAAAAGATTGTTAGGTTTAATTTGAATTATTTTATGGATTTTAGTCTCTTTCCTAAATATCCAATATAGTCAAGTAATATGTATGGCCATGTAATAATAATCTAGATAAATTGAACCTCACATACACATAATAAATAATTACTTATTATTTTGTAACACTTTGGCATAATACATACACACACAACCCATAGATTATTGTGAATCTTCATTCCATTTTGATGAGAAAGTAGGATTTATTAATTCATGGAGTGGAACTGTTTTACATTGGAAAGCCCAGATTATATTGCTTCAAAAGAAATGTTTTCGTGGAAAAAAGTTTATTAAATTGGGGTCAGGCATGATTACTTTCTGGATATAGGTTGGAAATATAAGAAGAAGCTAAGAACATGCTTGAAAACTAGAAGGAAAATAAGTGAACAGAATAAAGATGCCAGCTTATTCCTCAGTGCTAGGAATTCAAACTGGTGAAGCCACTATGGCAATCAGTGTGGAGTTTCCTTAAACAGCTACACCACTTCTAGGAATATACATAAAAGACTCTATTTCCTATCACAGAGGTATTTGCTCATCCTTGTTCATTGTCACTCTATTCACAATTGTCCGGAAATGGAAAGTGCCTTAGATGTCCATTAACTAATGAATGTATAATGATAATATACAATTCCACCAAACAATGGAATATTACTCACCAGTTAAGAAAAATGAAATTATAATATTTACAGGTAAATGGATTGAGCTAGAAACAATCATTCTGAGTCAGGTAATCCAACCGAGGAAGACAAACATCACATATTCTCTCTTACTTGTGGATTCTACTGTCGAATCATTGGGTATGTGTAGTGGGTGGCCATTTCAGCTTTGATCTGGAAGTTCCAACCCCCATTGAGGCTTCGGGAACTGTCACGCCTACAAGGCAAGGCCAAGAGAGGGCCCTGAAGACGCGAGATCCAGATGCGCTGCGCGCTCTCTCTCTGTTCCTGGACCCTGGATGGTGGAGGTTGACAGAGCAGAGTTCTCCAGAGAACACCGCCGGACTGCGACACATCGTCCCCAGACCCTGCGACCTACCTAACCCTTCATTTGTAAATTTGTAAATTGTAAATTATGCCACTAATAAACCTCCCTTTTAACTACGTGGAGTGGCCTTAATAATTTCACCAATAGGTATGTGTATTCAAATTTGAGCACCCATGGAGGTAGAGAAACTTGTAGAAAGCCATGTGGGAAGTTTGCAGGGAAAAGAGCTGGAGTGTAGGTGGCATGAAGGAAGGATGGGGAATAGTGAAGTAGGAAGGACTTGGTTGGGTGGTGATAGGTGGGCAGTGTAATTGGATGTTTCCTGTCCTGACCACCTGCTACCTGTCCTGAAAGCTGCTTCCCAAATAACTGACTCAGAGGCTTAATATTACTTATAAATGCTTGGTTGATAGCTCAGTCTTCTAACTAACTCTTCTACCTAAATTAAGCCATAGTTCTATTTATGCTTTGCCACATGGCAGTATCTTCATTAGCATGGCACATTCATCTCCTGCTACCTTTGCATCTGGCTGGCAACTCCTGACTCCACCCTTCTCCTTCCCATCATCCTTAGCTTGATTGCCCCTACTATACGTCCTGCCTAGCTACTGGATAATCAGCATTTTATTAAACCAGTTCAAGTGACAAATCTTTACAGTGTACAAGAGGATTATTCCAAAGCAGGGCAAGATGGAGGATGAAATGTGGAGAGAGACAACTAACACTAAAAATCTTTTAGATAGTCATATGTAAATCAAATATTGTAGAAGCTTCCTACATACACATGTACATACACACAGAGATAGGTAGACAGATAGGTAATAGACTTACTTAAAATGGGGGTGGGCAGTGCCACTTCTAGACCGAATAGCCTATCAGATAAAATTCCTAGTGCTAGAAATTGGTTACTTGTTCTGGAATGGTTGGCAGTGACCCCTAGGTCCTCCAAACATTGCAGCTATTGTAATTGCTTTTGGTTACTGTCTAAAAATTGATAGTGAGAGCCCATTGCTGAAGACACTACATACTTGGGTCATAGAACATGGAGAAACCAAGCTGGTACCCAAATGGAAGTTTCATCTTTCATAGTACTGGAAGGTGCTGTGCATGCTACCAGAGGAGAAAAGCACTCATCAATCTTACCCAGCTTTGAACCATGTGAGCTTCAGTAATGACCAACTTAGAAAGTTATGTCTATTGATGTAATAGTGGCACAGGTGTTATGGGAGTAATCAATCGTATTCTGATTGTATTTATGTACTGTGGGGCGTTTACCCACCACCCCCACAGCTTCCCAGAGTTTTCTTGAGTGTGAGCAGCAGGAAATATTAGACAGAAAGATTTATTGCGGAGAATATCGCGGAGATAAACAGATAGAAAATAAAGGATAGCCTCGAGAGGGCCTGGAACCTTTTCCAACGGGCCCCGACTGTCTCTGCCCCAGGGTTTTTATAGAGACGCCAAGGGGGTGGAGCAAATGACCTCCTCCCCCAGCACAGCCAAGTGCAGACCATCTCAGACACCTGCACTCAGGCCCGTGGTCCTAATCATCCTCTATGTGGATCTGCTGGGTAAAGCCACGAGGAACCCGAGAACGGCCCCCCACAGCTGGGTAAATCCATGAGGAACCCGAGAACGGCCCCCCACAATGTACTTAATCCAAAAGAAATATAGTAGATAGTACTGTATTTCTAAATAGTTTTGTGTTGGCATTCATACCACTACTTTAAATGATTCTTTAACTCTATAATTTTCTTTTTAAATTTTGGTTAAATTAAAAAAGTGTGCACGTGTGTGTGTGTGTGTGTGTGTGTGTGTGTGTGCACGTAAACACATACCAAAGTGTGAGTAGAGGTCTGATGAGAATTTGAAAAAGTCAATTCTCTCCTTCGAACTTATGGATCCTGGGAATTGAACGCAAGTCATTTGCCTTGGAGACAAGTGTTTGGCAGTGAGCAGCTTTACCCCCGAACCATTTTTCCTACATCAGCTGTGGCATTTATGATACTTAAGTATAACTATGCTATTTTGCTACTGAAAGTCACTTCCTTTTCCCCATTCTTTTAAAATAGTGACTACAATCATTGGTCACATGTTTCATGCCATTCAAATGTGCAGGAATTCTCATAAAAGTTTCCTTAAAACTGGAGTAATCTGACAAATTCTATGTTATGAACCTTCTAGCTGGAAATCAACCCTTGGGATCATATTGACATTTCATTCTCTTGGCTTCTGTGTTTTCTTTGTACTGTATCTTGCATCATTCATCCTTCTTCCCCTTTTTAACCATGTCTAAGTGCTACTGTTACATAAAAGACAGCATAGAAGTACACTAAGGTCTTCTGTAATGCCTAATGCTGCTAGCCTGCATTTTTCTAAATTCTAAATTCTAGTGGAACTCTATCTTATATATGTTATATGCTACATTTACTCATTTCACATTCATCCTAATCATTTAGTTCTCTGAGGAAATTATCTAATTTATGAGGTGAAATAAATATTCACCATACAAAATAAAGCAACTGATACTACTTGAGGAACTTGAAGTATTCATGAGTGTTTCCAGTCCTCTTCATTAATAGAATAAATGGATAAAGAACAGGGCTACAGAGTATATGGATAGACTGATGAAAATAGTAAGGCTTGTAGTACAAAATGCCAAACAATAAAGTGTGTTAAATGGGCTAAAGAGATTTCTTTCTCAACACATATTGTTCAGCTTTATTCTTTATCATTAATTGAAAGTATGGGAGCTAAAGTAGGACTTTCCTTCACATATGTCAACAGGAACATACAGGGTGTTATTAACTGAATTACATAGAGTAATAGGCTAAAGCATCAAGTGTTGACAGGTTTTTCATGATATCTAATAATCCATCACATTGCCTAAAAGACCCAACAAATTGATCTAGGATGGGAGCTCTTTTTAACAGCATTTTAGTGACTTCTAGATCAAAGATAAATTTCAACAAAAGTGATTGATAAAGTATCTAAATTTTAAACAGGGAGGAGAAAGAAAGAAGAGACTTTTTCTTATGTAATGAGGATTATGGACTGTTAGATTTTTATGGGTTTCAAAATCCTTGCTAAGTTAGAATATTCATGAAAAAGAAATAATCAATTTTCATATCCAGATAACTGCACAGTAAATTCATCTTGACTAAAGCAGAGAACCCTGTGCTACCTTAAAGATTAGAATTCTAACTGCCAAGAAAACTAGCAAGATGGAGTCACATGATAGAACCACAGCATGTCAGAGTTGAACATTCTTTACTTATCATAGTAAATTGAATTTTACAAAAGAAAAACTCAGGTACAAAAAAAGGGAAATGATTTGCATCAGGTCATAGAGCTAGTTTGTGTAGAACTGGGGATGGAAGACAAAATTCTTGCATCTTAGGCTAATGAAATATAATTGTAAGTCATTACCAATTTAATAAATATTTATGAGGCATCGAATATTTATCAGATACAGTAAGTCATGAAAAGCAAAAAATGATCTGGGGTTTGAGTACAACACACCAATACTCATTTTCCTGATGGAGAGCCAGAAGCTGACTTTGTTGGACTACACAAGATCTACTTGAAAGTCTATCCAACTGGGTAATAACACCAAAAGCATTTAATGAACTTCTCTAAGTCCATCCCTTTTCTCTGTATAAGCACTGACTAGTAGAATGATGATGTAATACCTATGTAACTTGTAATTATTTAAATTTCTACAATAAGCAGAAAAATAATTAGCACTAATGTTGTCTATATACTTTAATTTATCCAATATGAGAGATATTATCATGTCAATGTATAAATGATACAAAATTTATTAATAACAAATTACATACTATCTTATTTGTTTTCAATCTTCAAATTCTGGTATAGGTTCTACATGTGCAGTACACTTCTGTTTGGGTACTGATCATGGAACCCACGGCATTGCACATAGCAAGCAAGTGCTGTGCTAGTGAGCTACACAGTAGCCCTACACATTTCTACTTAAAATAGCTACGTAATGAGTGTATAAGAGGTACATGTGTCTGCTTACTGCTGTAATGGACACCACAACTCAAACAATATATTAGAAAAATCTGTCCTTAACATAATTTTATGAAAGTAATTAAATGAAACCGAAACAGGTTATATTTAATAAATGGTAAATTATAACAATTGCAAATTTCTTTTTCATATACATTTCTATGATCTTCAATTAAGTATTCTTTTTCCTTTGGTTATTCTGTCATGCCCAAGCACGTTAGGTTACCAGAAAGGTTAAATGAAAAGAATCAAAAGAGCATTAAAACCAAATGTTATGTTAAATGCAATAGGTTTTTTAATAGTTTCAGGCCTTCCCTTATTCTAGGCCTTTATAGTTTAGATTAAACATTAAGTCAGAACAGATAGCACCAAGAAGGGAATTTGTTTTCTGGTAAGACATTAAAGACTAAATTGCCTATTCAAATTAGTTTCTCTTCTAGATTGCTGTCAAGACTAGCTTTTCATAAAAGGCAGGTCATTTTACATGGTAGGAATTACTAAGCATTGAAAAGTTTTGAAATCCATAACCTGTTCATCACCTAGTTAATAGATGCTCATCCTCTTTAACCTTGGAGAAATCCGGCCATGAAACTCAAATGTGCCATACAATTCATATTACTGAGTCTAGTCCTGCAGAACATGAGTGATATCACAGAACCTTTTTCCAGAAAATTCTAAAGTTGTGGTTACAGTAACTATAAATCAGTTAACTATTTTAATACATTTTGGAACTCAAGAAAATGTGATCTAAAGTCACAGTAGACACTAGGAAAATTACTTTTGAGAAAATTGTTAAAGGTCATCCTTTGAAATTTTTCCTACAAATATAAAGAATAAAATTTGTAGTAGAAGATGCCATATTGATATTGGTTATTTGTCTATTGTGGTTTTTTCCTATATTTGATAGTTTATAATACTACTTAAAAGATGGCATTTTCCCCCAAACATTTGTAATCTAAATTATTTCATTTCCATGTCCCTAAAATTTAAAATTTTCCTGCTCTAATTAAAAAGAACAAAAATAATAAAACTTTACATGCCATTAGGATTACAGTGTGTAAAAATGTATATATTAAAAAAATAAAAACAATTATGTTCTTAGGAGTTTATGTTCAAATAATATCTAACTTGAATGTCTTTGAAGACAAACTTATCAGTGATTCTGTAGCCTATTGCATTCATTTCCCTTTCACCTGTGGGCATCTATAAAGTGAAGAATTTAGGTAAGGAATAGTTGGAAGAAGTAGGAAAAATCCTGTAATGAGATGCCAGCTTTAATGAACATCTCTTTATGTCTCATTACCAAGTTTGAACACACCTATAAATCTACTTTCTTATCATACTGCTGCTACACCAGAAGTTCACATGGAGCCCAAGTAATAAAACCTAAACCCCAGCTGTGCTGGAAATTCTCACCAGGTTAAAGTCTGACTTTGCTGTTCTCTGGGTCAGACTGGAGTTTGATGATCAACAACATATCTCAAAGGGATATTCAATGGAAAGATAAGCTTGAGGATAGCTGTGAATCCTCCCACACAAAGTGATTAATTAAGTCCTTGCTCTAAGTCTTTGCTTTATGAGTTTATAAAGGGTTTTGAGTCTTTACATATATGGAAGGAGTAGATACTTTACACTGCTACCACAAGGCCTGATGGCTTGTGAAGGGATATGATATAATATGCTCTGTTATACTAACCAGATTAACAGTGTGCTGGGGATGTCTTTCTGTATGCTGTGAATGTGTATTGTTCTGATTGGTTGAAAAATAAAGCTGTTTGGCCAATGGTGAGACAGAATAGAGTTGGGCAGGACATTCTAACTAGAGAGGATATGCTGTGAATGTGTGTTGCTCTAATTGGTTGAAAAACAAAGCTGTTTGGCCAATGGTGAGGCAGAATAAGGTTAGGCATGACATTCTAACTAGAGAGGAGAAAGAAGAAATGCTGTGGGATGTTCTGTATGTTAAATGTGTTGCTCTAATTGGTTAATAAATAAAACACTGATTGGCCAGTAGCCAGGCAGGAAGTATAGGCAGGACAAGGAGAGAGGAGAATTCTGGGAAATGGAAGGCTGAGGTAGAGAGATGCTGCCAGCTGCCACCATGAAAAGCGAGATGTAAGGTACCAGTAAGCCACGAGCCACGTAGCAACTTATAGACTAGTTAGATATGGATTAATTTAAGATGTAACAACTAGATAGCTAGAAGCCTGAGCCACTAGGCCAAACGTTTAAATAATATAAGACTCTGTGTATTTATTTTATAAGTGGGCTACAAGACTGCTGGGGCTTGGCGGGAAACTCTCCAGCTACAGAGAAAAGCAGAACAGAGAGATGCTGCCAGCCACCACCATGAGAAGCAAAATGTAAAGATAACAGTAAGCCATGAGCCACATGGCAAGGTATAGGTTTATAGAAATGGATTAATTTAAGATGTAAGATCTAGCTAGCAAGAAGCATGAGCCATTAGGCCATACAGTTTTAATTAATATAAGCCTCTGTGTGTTTATTTGGGTCCAAGTGGCTGAGGGACTGGTGGGTGAGAGAGATTTGTCTTGACCATGGGCCAGGTGGGATAAAGGAAAACTTCAGCTACAACAGTGTTTAAGGTAACTCATGTAACTTTATCAACTTTATCTAATCTCTAAGAATAAATTGATCTATGCTTAAGCAGAGGAAAAAATGATACTTAAAAATTAACTATTGGCTACTCAGTACTAATAGAACAAAGGAAAGAGATTATTAGTTACTAGTAATCTACTAGATTACTAGCTACAGAATATGGAAGAAAAAGTGTTAGTTTTTAATTTCTAAATTCATTACTAATAAAAACTCTTAGCCGGGTGATAGTGGCACATGCCTTTAATCCCAGCACTCGGGAGGCAAGGCCAGGTGGATCTCTGTTAGTTCGAGGCCAGCCTGGTCTACAGAGTGAGATCCAGGCCAGCACCAAAGCTACACAGAGAAACCTTGTCTTGAAAAAAACTAATAATAATAACTCATAAATCTTTTCCATTATAGCACGACAAGACTGTGAGAAAACAATAATCACTTCTGAAGTTAAAAAAAAAAGTGCAGTGAATAAATGTAAGCAGAGCACTCATCCCAAATGGAACATCTATATCATCCCCTTCCCTCAAGGCTCAGGGACCATTACAGAAGAGGGAGTGAAAAGTTTGTAAGACCTACACAGGTCAGGGAGGATTATGGAAAAGTGTCTTCTGGATATGACAGAATTACTGCATTCATGACTCACAAGGATACCTACACAAGACCTGCACAAAATCAAGCTAATTGGTATTCCAACATGGATGGAGGAGGTGCTTAATAGGCCATACCCTTAGCTGAGGAGTTATTGGCAGTTAATGACTGTTGGGAAAGGGAAGGTCAGTTTTTTTCACCTGATTGTTTGCACATTCTCCAGTAGACAACTCTAAACTTTTATGTACATAGAAGTTGGACTAATTGAGTTATAAAAAAATAAGAAGGGACCTGAAGTTTGGAGAAGACTAGGTAAAGGTATTTGAAAGGAATAGGGGTAGAGATGATCAGAATAGTTTATATATGTGTATAGAATTCTAATAAATTTTAAAAATCATTTGATGAAATGATATAGAAAATGAGACTATTTCAATCAAATGAGGGGCTGTAGATATGATTCAGTGATCAAGAGCAATACTATTATTCCAGAGGACCCAATTTTTGTTCCCAGTGCCATATTAGGGTGACTCACAACCATCTAACTCACAAAAATCTAAAAAAATAAAATGCTTATATATCTATATCTCTATCTATCTATCTATGCATATATGTGCATAGATAGATAGATAGATAGATAGATAGATAGATAGATAGATAGATAGATAGATACTTGTACTGGAGAGATGGTTTAGAAGTTAAGAGAAATTGATACCCTTGCAGATGACCTGTATTCAATTCCCAGTACCCAAATTGTGGCTCACAACCACCTGAAACTCCAGTTCCAAGGATCCATTGCCCTCTTTCTAGCCTCCATGGGCAATATGCATATGTGTGATACACAAATATACATGTAGGCAAAACACCCATACATACAAAATAAAAACATTTAATTTTTGTAATCAAATGAAATGTTGGGATGATCAAGTAGAAAAAAATTCTTTAAAAAAAATATGTCACAGGATACTGAGATGGCTCAGTAGAAAAAGTCCTTGTTGTTCAAGCCTGAGACCACAGTCAGACTGCAAGCATCCACACAAATATGGGCTGGATTTGACGGCCTGTCTATAATTCCAACACTCTTGAGGCATAGGAAGGGATTCTGGGAGCAAACTGGCTAACTAGACTAGCAAAAAGGTGGGGCACTATTCTATGAGAGACCTGACATCAATAGAAAAGTTTGGAGCAGTCAAGAAAAATTCTCAATGTCAATGTCGGGCCTCTATGTGCATTTACACAAAAGTACATGTGTACCTGCATATAACATATATATACAAACACATGTAAATGTGCATATAATTGCCTGTGCCACACACACACAAGCAAAAGAAATCCATAGGGTGCAAAGCAAAATAGAGGCAAATAATAGTTTTAAAATCTAGGGAATATTCTTCGTGTGGCAGTACACATCTAAGATCTTATCAGTTTGGAGGTTGAGTCAGGAAGATTTGCAGTTCAGGGCCAGCTTAGACTATGTAATGCCATCTGTCTCAGGGGTGGGGTGTCAAAAAGAGGTAAAAAAGAAAAAAAAGAATGAAGTAATCATTAGACAAAGAATTTTAAAATTTTGAGTTTACACATTGAAAAGACTCAGAGGTTTCCAGAAAGGACTCACAAAAGATCATACAGCTAGATATATTCTGACTTTTGAAATATCCAGAACTCTAAATATAAATAGAAAAAATAACTTTAGCAGAAAAAAGTAACTTTTTTAAAAACTCAGACTAATATTGAACATATATTTAGTTCAAAAAAAACCCCTAAAAGTAGTGGACAGAAAAGGAGAGTCCACCAAGGAGAAATAACTATGACCCCCAAATACATGCAAGCTATGTCACATGCAAAGTAAGAAATCCACAATCATTTCTTAATAATTATTTCAAGAGACTAGACATCCATCAACATCTATTGAATTAGAACAGAATCCTCAAAGAAACATACAGATTTAAAAAGAAAAAAAAACTAAATATTTGGGCAGGAGAGACGGCATAGCAGTTAAGAGCAATTGTTACGTTTGTAGGGACCTGTACTCAATTCCCAGGGCTCATGTGTTAGTTCACAACCATTGGCAACTCCATTTCCAGGGAATCTGATGCCCTCTTCTGGTACCCATGGGCATCAAGCTTGTACAAAGTACACAGATATACATGCAGGCCAAACATCAACACACATAAAATAAAATGTTTTTAAATGTGTACTGTTTAGTTTTCTATTACCTTGATTAAACACCATTTGAGGCTAACTTCTGGAAGAAAGAGTTTATTTGGGCTTCCAGTTTCAGATGGTTGTGTCCATCATGACTGGGAAACACGACAGCAAGCAGCAGGCATGGTGGAAAAAGTAGGAAGATGAGGGCTTTCAAGCATTAAGCAGAGAGGAAACTGGAAGTAGGGCTCTCAAAGCCCACCGCCAGTGTCACATTTCAACATCAAAGGCATATATCCAAAGCCTTCACAAAAGCAGCACCAATTGGGGACCAAATGCTGGAGAGTATGGTGAACAAATCTAATTCAAATCACCACATTCCACTCCCTATTCCCCACAGATTACTAGTCCAAAAAAGGATGGTAATATTCTTGACATTGATAGCCTACTCCTTGGTACCAATTTCTTTATCAGTTACTTTTCTGTTGTCATCATAAAACACCATGACAGAGGTAATTTGTGTAAGAATGGGTTTATTTGAGCTTTTGTTTCCAGAGGATTAGTAGTCCCTCCTGGCAGAGACATGTAGCAGAAAACAGAAGGCATGACAGCACGAATGGGTAGCTGGAGGTTCACATCATGAAATGCAAGCATGACACAGAGAGAGTGAACAGGAAGCAGGGTAAAGCCTTAAGCTCCCAAAGCCTGCTGTATTAGTTACATGTCTGTTGTTGTGATAAAATACCATTGCCAAGGCAGCTCATTGAAACTATTGTTTGCTTAGCTTTACTGTTCCAAAGGGGAATTTGTCATGGTGAGGAGACATAGTAGCTAGGTGGCAGAAGCAAGATAGTGAGGGCTCATATATCTTGAACCACCAGCAAGAAGCAGAGAGCATAAATGCAAAGTGACATGAGCTTTTAAAGACTCAAAGCCTCCTCCAACAAAGCCACACTTTCTAAAAATACCTCCTCCAACACAGCCACATCCTCTAAATCTTCCTTAAACAGTGTCATCAACTAGAGAGCAGGTATTCAAATGCCCGAGACTATGGGTGACATGTTGGTGAAATTATTAAGGCCACTCCACGTAGTTAAAAGGGAGGTTTATTAGTGGCGTAACTTTAGGGTCCTCTCATGGCCCCGCCTTGTAGGCGTGACAGTTACCAAAGCCTCACTGGGGGTTGGAACTTCCAGATCAAAGCTGGAATGGCTACCCACTACAGTGACATTTCTCATTTAAGCCATCACAGGAGGAAATTTGAATAAAAAATGGCATGGAGGTGTCAATATATGTTGAATAGAATATGTTAGAGTGACTATGAAAGTGTAGTATATATACAAATGAAGCATTGCAAAGATAAAAGATGTACCACAAGAGACAGTAATCATAAAATACTATCTCAAAATATTGAGAGAAGAATGTAATTAGGAGCACAATCCAATTATGTAACCAGAAAGGAAGAAAAGGAAGGAAAGAGAGAAGCAATAGCAGAGCATATAGGAAAAAAAAAACAGACTATAATGAAGGATATAAGTTCCAATTGGTAGTAGCTACAATAAATATAAACAGATTGACTCTACAACCAGATTCAACAAGCCTGTAGGCCAATGCTGCAACTAAGTCTTATAGGCACATTGCTATTTACATTTTGTCCATGGATATTCTTGCCTTACAATGGCAAAGTAGAGAGAAAGGAACCATATGGCTCACAAGAGAAAATATCTACTATCTGGCCCTATATAGAAGAATCATGCAACATCTGCTCTAAAAACACTTTAAAAGACTCTGTAGTTGGATTCATTTAAAAATAAACAAATATCCAGCAAAATATTGCCTAGAGCAACACATTTGGAAGAAAAGAACAGTGTTATTGAAAAGGAATAAGAAGACAAGAAAGGGCAATCTGAGAAAAGGTGAATTGGTAGAAGTCAAAGGTAAACTTTTCAATATGAAGAACAAATGGGCACCAAGAAATAATCAAGAAAGTAAAAGAAATATATAAAGGAATGGATATGTTTAATAGTAGAGTTTTGACATTAACTAAAAAGTATGGTAATTCAGGCAAACATTTAAATGAACACAAGAAAACACATATTTGTTTACAATTAAAATAATCATTTAGCAAAAAATGTACTTTTAGTTTCAAGCATTGAAGGAATTTATTAGACTACTTCCCAGTGTGTATTAAACACATTAAAATTATGTAATTCATTTAACTCAGACTTTTCTTATCTGATCATTTAAGACAGAGAAATAATCATACTTGTACACATTATGTTTTAATGGAAATTTAACATACATTATTATTATTATTTTATGTATATTATTTTAACATATACATTATTATTTTTCATATACATTACTCTGATTTAACAGAATTTTCACCACAGTATTGCTCTCTATTAGAAGCATATTGACAGTAAGCTCCTATCACAAAATACATCATTGGTTTGATAAACCTTATTAATGCACATGTAGTTGTCCACAGCCAGAAGTCATAAATCAAGAATTAATAATTCCAATAAGTATAACAGACATAGTATAAAAATTCTCTCTAAATTTATATATCTATACCCACAAAGTAATGCTTTTCTCAAACCTCAAGAGAAGCCTTTTATGAAGTAGACACAGTGGTTAAAGTTTCTTTGTATAGCAGAATGTGATTAATATAGAATCTCAGGGCCGATCAAAGTGCAGAGAAGTGTCTGCAGAGTGGTTCACCTCAATGGGACACCGATATAACTCTCCACCCCCACCAAGGCTCAGGGTCCCTCACAGAAGAAGAAGTAGAAAGATTGTGAATGCCAAAGGTCAGGAAGGACTTGGATTGAAAGAGTACCTTCTGGACATAATAAATCACTGTACTCAAGAGCTCATGACATATAAGATCTGCATAAGTTCAAGCCAGTTCAACATTCTAGGATGTAGTGAGAGATTCACAAGCCCCTCCCTAACTGACGATCTATAGACAGTTGATAGCTTCTGAGGAAGGAAGAGTCAGTTTTCTTAAGGGTATGGCTCCTGATAGATCCACTACATTCCAGAGGATGGCTCCATACCTAGGAGTAAGTGAGAAACACAAATTGGACTCAGTGGGTTATAGAACAAAAGAGGACACAAAGTTATGTGGGTAAGGAAATGGGGGTGTATCTCAGAAGAATTAGGAGGAGCAGAATGACTATAATCAAAATACATTGTATGAAAATCTCAAAGAATTAATAAAATATCATTAAAAATAAATAAATTCTTCTTTGAAAGTAGGTTGTAGTGTGTAAGTCCAGATAAAAGAAAACGTCATAAATACAGAAATTAATTTAGGACATGGGATTTTAAAAATAAGTCTTCATAATGATGGTTTTTGATTACTAATATTTTCTTTGAGGTTAAATATGATGTTCTCTAGCACTCATCTGACATTTCTAGTTAGTGGACTTAAGGATAAAAGCCTAGAAGCTCTTGTATTCACGGTTCAACACTTACAGCAAATTCTCACGTCTATCTTCATCTTGAGCATGTCCTCCAAATGAACACAAGGACAACACTCAGTTATTTCTTATGCCTATTTTTCCTCCTATCTTTGGCTTCTTCAATTAGAAATTCAGGCATCCTTATGTGAAGCTTTTGAGAATAATGGAGAAATATTAAATGTGGTGATATTTTATTTGTGCTCTAACAAATAAAGCTTGCCTAGGGATTGGAGGAAAAAGCCAGCCACTATATTAAACATAGAGGTCAGGCAATGAAAGCACACACCTTTAATCCTAGCATTTGGGAGTCAGAGATTCATCCAAATAACCATAGAGGCCTGGAGGTCTGTACAGACAGACAGGAAGTGATAGAGCTGGGCGGAAAGAGGAAGTGATGTAGCTGGGCAGAGAGAAGAAGTAAAATGGTAGGGTACAGAAAGGTATATAGACGTGAAAATACCGGAAGTAGCTCTTTCTTGGGCTGAGGATTCCTAGCAGTAAGAACTTGTGGCTGGCTTGTTCTATTCCTTTGATCTTTCAGCTTCTACCCCAATATCTGGCTCCGTTTTTTTTTTTGTTGTTGTTGTTTTTATTAATAAGACCATTTAGCAATTTGTGTTACAATTAAATCATTATAGGAAAAACTTATGCCATTTTATAATCAAATATAGTCACGAAATATCATCACAGAATTAGATTCCATTAAATTGTAGCAATAATTGGTGCATAATAAAAAGCTACAAAAATGGACACCAGCTTTATACAGACTTAATGTAGCTATGAATCAGTATATTTATATCTCTTTTTTGTTGTGTTGTGTATTTGCTACCCTTAGAATAATTAATAGTTATGACTTTGATAATCAGAAAAAATATGGTTTTTAAAAAATATATTTAAATGTAAAAAAGCATGTCATAAAATTGAGGTATTTCTCAGGGCAGTTCTTAATTAGCCCACTTTTTTTTTTTAAGAACACAATGGAAAATTCCCACTGTGGTTCAGATGAATTAAAAGGTCCATGGGGGAAGGGAAGAACTAGTTCAATATCTATTTTTAATAATGGTGTCATGGATAATTTCCAATTTGTGATTATAAAGTTAATATAAGCAGAATTTATCAAGGAATATAATTCACTTAAATGAGCTAAACTACATAAAATTAAACTCTAATTTTAAACATATAAATAATTCAGATGAAAATAATTCAGGACAGTTCATTTGAATCCTTAAGATTAAAATTTTTAATTTAAATAAATAAAATATATTGTTCCCAACAGAATACTATTTTCCCAGAAAATATAGTTCAGTTTTTACAATGGCAAAAAATAGACTACTGACCTGGTTCTGCTAAATATCTCACTGTGAGCTGGACAAGTCTGAATACAATTATAAATTTATATAGCTAATACATATGTTTCTTCAGAGAAATCTCCCAAGATACACTGCAATTTTAAAGTTTCTTCCCTGAACAGGCTGTATTTCCTCTTATGAAAAGGAAAGGAGTTTTACTAAATGATCTCTAAGAATTATTTCACTGGACAATTGTCACTCTACAGACATATAAACTCCATGAAAATATCTACATTATTATGAAATCACCCCAATCTTCTACAGAGCTTCAAAATATTTACTTAAGAATAAATTTGTCCCCATGGAGGAATCTCTTTCACTAGTATTGCCCAGTGACTATATTAAAATATTCTTATAATTACAGAACTCCCAAACATTCTCACTTACAGGAGGGCCTCTTGTGCCACAAAGATCCCTACACAAAAACCTTCCTGACATTTGCAATTTTGCCAAACCTCCAGAGTTCCTGAGACACTTAGCTCTTTAAAAACACATCATAATGTACTAATTCACATTATCATTTTGTATTTTACTTATATAGGAACTTTTTACAATGTCCTTATTTGCAAATCACAGGGATGCTTTCTGCTGTTTCAGATGTCTGTAATAACATCAAACACACCATTTTCAAAAGTAGAGGCTAAACATGTGGCACTTGACTTTTTACGCAAAAAATTAAAGCCACAAAAATATAGTTAATTTAAATTGCATCACAAGTTTCATGTGACAAAATGTTTTCTCTCTTATATAATTGTTTTTCTTTTAAATAGATAATTCCCAATCATTTTGTAATGGTCTTATGTCATCTACTTGAATAGTGCCATAATTATTCTCATAACATCATTGTGACACAAATTTAACATTTTTTTTCATTTAAAATGTTCCGCAAAACAAGGACAATGATTCAGAATTAATTAATGCTTTATTAATTATTTTAAAAATTAAATTAGAACTCCTACAATGGCTCTGCAAGTCATATTATCTTTTACTCAACTCAACTGTCACTACTATACCTATTAATTGAACTAATAAGTAGTTAAATACTTCTTTAGCATTTTACCAATGAAGATGAAATATAAAGTTTTATCGCTTTTGCATATAATTCTCTTTAGCTCATCCCTAAAACTTAAGTATTTAATGATATATTACCTGATATATATTCAAATTTGGGTAATATATTTCTTTACCTCTTACTCATAGTAACTTATTATTTATTAAAGTATATTTAAGGATATATTTTTAATGTTTTTAATTATAGTATGTTCATCTCTGAGTTGGTATGTGTGTGTGAGTGCTGGTACCCAAGGAGTCCAGAGGAGGGTGTTGGATCCCCTGGAGATGGACGTACAAGTGATTGGGAGCTGCCTGACAGAGGTGCTAAAAACCAAACTCAGATCCTTTGCAAGAACAGAACCTCATGCATGAGGCATAAGGCACTGTGCTCTTATAAAAATTACATCATGATGTATCAATGGTATTCCATTGGTTATCAGGAATAGAGTGGATGTCCTGTCCTGTAAGTAAATTTGTTTCCCTTATTCAAGTTAGCAGCTGCTATTTCTATTCTGAGAAAATTGTTTTCATGTTCTTAACTGCTGAGCCATCTCTCCTGCCATATTAAAGTATATTATCAGATGCAACAAATTTAATAAAAGAGTTAGTATTTTAATATTAATAGTATTAAATTAAATAGTATTTTAATATTAAACAGTTCTTTGTAGTACTAAATTCTAATGGTTAAGAAAAGTGTTTCTTTTTTTATTTAAAAAAAAAGTTGTTTTTTTTTAATTTTACATACCAGTCCCAGTTCCCTCTCCCTCTCCTGCCTCCCCACCTTCCCCCATTCCACTCCTCAGAGAGGGTAAGGCCTCCCTTGGGGAGTCAACAAAGTCTGGCATACTAAGTTGAAGCAGGACCAAGCCCCTCCCCACTGTGCTAAGGCTGAACAAGGTATCCCACCCTAGGGGAATGTGTTCCAAAAAGCCAGTTCATGCACCTGAGATAAGTCCTGGTCCCACTGTGTATCTGATGTTTTCTCCAGTCCTGTCCTGCCCAGTACAGCCCCACGGACCCTGCAGCTGCTTATAAAACAATCACTCAGAAGTTTATATTAATTAAAACTGCTTGGCCATTAGCTCAGGCCTACCACTGACTAGCTCTCACATTTAAACTCAGCCCATTTCTGTTAATCTATATGTTGCCACATATTCCATGGCTTTACCTGTATGCAATTACAAGCTACTCCCTGGATGGTGGACTGGCCTCTGCTTACTCAGCCTTCCTCTTCCCAGAATTTTCCTTGTCTGCTTATCCCACCTATACTTCCTGCCTGGCTACTGGCCAATCAGCTTTTTATTTATCAACCAATCAAAGCAACACATTCACAGCACATAGAACATCCCACAGCACCACTGCCAGGTTCTCCCCAAACAGATCTAGCCACATAACTGTCACCCACATTCCAAGGGCCTAGTTTGGTGCTGTGCATGTTACCCAGCTGACAGGCCAGAGTTCATGAGCTCCCAGCTTGTGTCAGCTGTCTCTGTGGTTTTCCCTATCATAATCTTGCTCCTGTGATCCCTCTTTCAGCTCTCCAACTGAAGTCTAGAAGCTCAGCCCAGTGCTTGGATGTGGATCACTGCATCTGCTTCCATCAGTTACTGGATGTAGGTTCTGTGATAACTATTAGGGTAGTCACTAATGTAATAACAGGGGAAGGTAAGTTCAGGCACCCTCTCCATTGTTGCTAGGAGTCTTAGCTGGTGTCATCCTCAAGGGATTTCCCTAGCACTAGGTTTCTCCCTAACCCCCAAGAAAAAATGTTTCTTGATTGCTAAATGTTAATTTTAATAGACATATACATTACATATAATAGACATATACATTCTTGTATAATTTTGAATTCCAGAAATTTAAAAGCACCCACTTATAGGAATCTGAGGGACATATAAGAGACAATAAATATGAATCTAGCAACTCTAAGTCCAAGATGCTATGTTTCTTGGAAATCTTCCTCAGCATCCCCAGAAAATGTTGGTAATACGAAATTTAAGACACTTTTCTGAACTATGTGTGCTTCACATAAGAAAACAAATGCCCAAAGAAGAGAAAGTTCTTAAGAAGAAACATAGGATGACTGGATAGCCCACCCTCAATACATACATTTTTAAAAGCATTCATAAAAAGAGGCTCCACAGTTTCATCTGATTAATGCATTAAACTCCAAGTACAGGAACTCTAGATCATGCAATAAATGGGATCATAATTACTCCAACCATGCTTATATAGCATGATAGATGATGAATATAACTGCAATAAAACAACTTAGTTTTAGAAAACAAGAGTGACATAAAATAAAATATTAATTATTCTATATAATATATCAATCTTGGTTATCTGGAATAGAGTGGGTGTCCTGCCTTATGAGTGAATTTGGTTCTCTTATCATCAAAGCTGTCTACTGCTATTTCTATTCTGAGAAAATTTTCTTCATGAATTTTCCTACAAAGTCAAATATATGATGATCATTGTCCAGATTTTTCTTCCAGGTTTGTCACTGATGTATGACTCTGCTTACTATTAGCACAAGCCTATATAACAAGACATCAGGGATCTTGGATAAGATTTCTGTGTCCTTGGCAGCGTAGCACATGTAAATTCACTAGGCTTTCAGCCTATTAACTTTTAATCTATTCTACAGACTAGCAACCCTAACCAGAGATCTTTTCAAGCCACAGTCTTTAAATCAGAGATTATCATTTCCTGGACATTCTAAGCATTCTATTCATCTAAAAATTGACTACTGTGACATTCATAAAGGCAGCAAGAAGAACTAACTTTCTCTAACATTCTAAATCTTCCTCTAATTATATGTTCTATATAAAAACATGATGAGTCCTAAAGGAAAATATAAGGTATTTTAACCAAAAATGCCTTTTAACCAACAGCGTAACAGGTAACAGGTATTAACTACCAATTGTACATGTATTCATTTAATAATAATTCATTTCTTGCTGAAGACCAAGAAACTAAATCCATCATTGCTTCAATAGTGTTTCATGAAAAACCACCATATAAGAACACTCATTGTTTGCTCAAAAGCAGGTCTGGAAAATCATCTGGCACAGAACTGATTTAGGCTGCAGGGTGACTTTGAGTGTATATTTCACAGTGTGTTACATTGGAGTATTTACTCTGTAGGGGAAGCAACTGCCTGTGTTCATGTCCTTCAATCAGTTGCAAAAGACAACTTTAACTTGATTTTTCAATGACAAAAGAAAGAAAATAAGTATGAACCAAAGGGGTGAAGAAATAATTCATCTTTATTAGTCAGGATTCTCCTGGAGGAAAAAGTGCCAATAGTGTTAATAGTATATACACCACACACACACAGTGGGGGTGAGTGGGTATAATGATTATGGAAACTAAGGAGTCCCATAAGCTACCTTGTACAAAATGGAGACGCAGGAAAGTTCCTGTCTGAGACAGAAGTCTTGTTTAACAGGACCATTATGGTGTTAAGTCCAAGTCCAAAGGAAAGACAATGCCTCAGCTAAATCAATCAAACAGTGAACTCCTCCTTCCTCAGCCCTTTTTAAAACTTTCTATTCAGGTCCTCAAAGGACTGAATAATGTCCACCCACACTGGGAAGCATAATCTTCATTACTATGTATATTGATTCAAATGCTAATTTCATCTGAAAAGATGCTCACAGACAACCCTAGAAATAATGCTTAGTCAATTATATTGTAATTCTATATTCAGTGAGCTTGATACATAAAGTTAATCATCAAATAATCCATCTAAAAAGTCCATAAAAGATACACACATATATAATTCAGTTGGAAATGATTGAATTACTGATACCAGCAATTTGATCTACAACAGCTAAATAGCAAGTGTTATTGGGAGTAGTGCCTAAAACAGATGTCTTTAAATTACAATCAAAGGAGCATAAAAACAATGAGCACAATCATGAATATATTAATAAAATGGTACACATTAAAATCTTAGTGGTTGATGTTCCCTCTAAATTCCTTTTAATCATGTAGTATGCATAAAAAGTAAAATGATTGTGGTGGCACACACCTTTAATCCTAGCACTCTGAAAGCAGATGCTGGGGATTTCTGTCAGTTTGAAGCCAGGTTGATCTGACATAGCAAGTTCCAGGCTAGCCAGGGCTATAGAGACCATGTCAAAAATAAAAACAAAAACAATCCAAGCCCTTGGGAGCTAGTAATATGGCTCAGTATATAAGAACTCTGATTATTTCTCTTCCATAGGACCCTAGTTCCCAGCACCCACATTGGGCAGCTCACAGCTGCCTATAATTTTAGCTCCAGCAAATCAGATGCCTCTGGTGTCCAAGGGCATCTGCATTTTCATGCCCATGCCACACATGGACATATACATACATATAATTCAGTTCTTGAAAAATAAAGTAAGATATGCTAATATATTCATAAAGTGATACCTGTTTGTGACTTCGGATAGGGTGGTCATCTATGAGAAGTTTACATTTTAGCAAATATCCTAGAAATATGTGTGATTAATTCTAATGGAAACCTAAGATGGGGTGGGGGTTCCAGACATGTGGAAAGAAAACTAGAATGACTGTAAGCTACAAGACAACTCGGCATGTTTTAGCAGCACCAGAAAAGTAGGCACATCTTAGAATCATTATTATTAGGTGATTCTGAGAGTTAGGCCACAGGCTTATCACACAGGGCCCTTTGCCCATAATAAGGACTTTAGATTTTTCTTCTTATTATTATTAATATTACAGTATTTTTATGAAACTAGCATTGTTGGTTAATTAATTACTATAGGAATCAATAGGAAAGAAAAAGAGCTAGATAAAAGACTTTTTGATAAATAAAAAAAATTTAGAAAAGACATGCCTAAGTAAAAACAGTTGTATTGGATGTGTAGTTGCATCTTTCTCTCAGAAAATAGCACTATAACTTCTAGGCCACCACTAACCCTCAATGTTCTAAACTTACTTTGATACTAATAGTATTTGGTGATTATTAGACAAACTATGACAAAGACACAATCAGATGACAATGCACATCACATGAGTGTCAGATAAATGGGATTAGTGCCCTTCTGAAAAGATGCCATGAGAGAATCATCTCTAAAATGATCTCTTTCTGCCCCCCTCCACCCCTCTACACACACATGCCTCTCATCTCCACCAAGCATTCAATCAGAAACTCAAAGTCTGAAGCCTGAAACAGGACCCTCACCAGAAGCTGATCATGCTGGTACTCTGCCTTGGAATTTCAGCTTCCATAAATATGAGTCATGAATTCCTGTCTACAGTGATTTGCTATCCTGATCTAAGATAGGTGCTTGTTGTTTGCCAGGTTTTTTCTTTCTAATCAGTTTTCCATACACTAATTCACTTAATCATTTTCAATAACCCCAAGAAGTAAGACAAGGAAACAGAGACAGAGCACAGATAGACCAATTCACTCAAGGTCATATAGTTGCTGAGTGGTAGTGTAAGAATTGAGGCAGTTTGTCCACAGAAGGATGCATGTATTTGTACGCCATCATTACCAATAAGTAACAGATATTTCTAAATTATGTCCCAAATTGAGTTTCTGTCTTCCCCTGAAACCAATCTTATTCCTCTAGACTTTTCTCTACAAGACATGACAAATTCAAAAGCTAAGAAAAACATTGTTATGATTAACTTTCTATCCTTTCACATGACATAGTTCCTCAATAAATCCTGATGATTTTAAGTTCAAATTATATGCAAAAAAATGACATGTTCTCCACAACCTCGAGTGGCATCATTCTGATTCAAAATATCATTTCTTTTGCTTTTGTCACTTCTATAAAGGATTGATCTGGCCCTTTGCTTCCACATTTGCTTCCATGCTTAAAACTCACTAGTGAATTTGAATGTCACTCATAGTAAAATTCAGAGTTAAGGGCATAGTTCAGAAGTAAAGTACTTGTCTAGCTTGTAAAAGCTATTGGGTTCCAACCCCAGCACTTCAAAAAGAAAGGAGGGAGAGGGAGAGGGAGAGGGAGAGGGAGAGGGAGAGGGAGAGGGAGAGGGAGAGGGAGAGGGAGAGAGAGAGAGAGAGAGAGAGAGAGAGAGAGAGAGAGAGAGAGAGAGAGAGAGAGAGAGAGAGAGAGAGAGCACAAACTACAGGTAGTAGTTTAGCTCACTCTTATAATCTCTGCACTTAGGAAGCTGAGGCAGGAGGGCTGCTGTGAGTTTGTGGAAGCTGAGGCAGGAGGGCTGCTGTGAGTTTGTGGAAGTTGAGGCAGGAGGGCTGCTGTGAGTTTGTGGAAGCTGAGGCAGGAGGGCTGCTGTGAGTTTGTGGCCAGTCTAGGCTACAAAATAAGTCCTTATCTCAGAAAATTAAAGAGAGGAGATGAGAAAGGGGAGGGAGTAGGGAGTTGAGGAAAAGGGAGAAAGACCAAGTCCTTAAAATTCTCTATAAGGTTATGAATGCTTTTCTGCTATTTTTTTTGACATCCCCTTAAACTACTTTTCTGCTCGATCAATTTATTCAAGTATTGTGACCTTCTGGAAATATCAGACATGTTCCTGCTTCAGGGTCTTTGAAAAATGCTACTGCCTCTGCTTAAAATGGTCTTGTTCAGATAGGGGTGTGGTTCACTTCCTGACTTCCTTCAGAAGTTTAATGAAATGCCATTTTCTCCTCAAAATTTCCTTTTCCGTTCATCTAAATTTAGGCCCCATTCAATTATTACACAACTTTTTTTTGCTTGCTTATTGTCTACTTCTTTCTCTTATAATCTAAGTTCTGAGACAAATAGATGTTATAGGCTGCTGTAGCATTGGTTTCTAGAATAGCTCTTCAGATGTAGTTGCCTATCATGGATCATGCAAGAGGACCAACAGGCAGCACTGGTGTGGTGGTATTGTGTTCCCCAAAATATTGTGCTCCCTAAAAAACTAATCTGGGGTCAGAGACAGAACAGCCATAATATTAAACATGAGGATAGGCAGTGATAGCACATGCCTTTAATCCTAGCATTCCAGAGGCAGAAATCCAACTGTTCAAGAATACAGCCAAGCATAGTGACTCACGCCTTTAATCCCAGAAAGCAAGCCTTTAATCCCAGGGAGTGATGGCAAAAACAGAAAGATATATAAGGCGTGGAGACCAGAAACTAGAAGCATTTTGGCTGGTTAAGCTTTTAGCTGGTTAAGCTTCAGGTTTTGAGCAGCACAGTTCAGCTGAGAACCATTCGGATATGAGGACACAGAGGCTTCCAGTCTGAGGAAACAAGATCAGCTGAGAAGTTGGCCAGGTGAGGTTAGCTGTGGCTTGTTCTGTCTCTCTGACCATCCAACATTTCACCCCAATAACTGACCTCAGGTTTGATTTAATTAATAAGACCTTTTAAGATTCCTGCTACAGCACTGGAACTCAGGGAACATGGCTGGGCAATTGGCAAAACCATGCCTGAGTGAACCGTGGAGAGGCAAAGTCCCAAGGACTTTGTGTCTGTTATTGAGCATAGCTCTGATTGTTGCCTTCAGGGACACTACATCCATCATAAACTATGGGTTGCAGGAAAACTCTCAGGGGGGTTCTAGCCCTTCACTGGGCAGTGTTACTGATACTTACAATAATAGTGATTAACTTTTTCCAAGCATCTCTCCTGGAGCAGATTAATGATTCAACCAGAACCCTTAGAAAGAATTTAGACATGTAGAATTGTTAGTAAGGTTAGGTTAAGGTGTTTTTGTTAATGGCTTTAAGGTAGAAAATCTTGGGGCACAATTTAAAGTTTAGAAAGACACACTTTTAATAGTTGAACAAAGGACTCATAGAGGTCAGGGAACAGGAACAATGGAAGACTGGCTATTGCTGGCTGATGTGCCTTTCTTGCTAGGGTTGGTGATCAAAGGAGATGATTAATTCCTTGTACCCATTTCTGCCCTTAGCTTCTTGATATAAAAAAAAAACTGTTGATGAGTGGGTATGAACCCTGAGGATTGAAAGTAGAGTTGACTGATCATTTTATATATATAAAAGTTTAGATTTGTGATTCTTTTAAGATTTTTTATAAGATTACCTTTTGAGATAAATAATAAAGTGATTGATCTTTTCCTTGTAACCACAAATGCAGTTTGCCAGTAAAAGAACTGCCTGAGAAAAATACCTTGTTTGCTTACACTCTGTTAATCTATAACAAGTTGCTTGTACATAAATGTATGTTGGTTCTTGGATATAATTTACTTTTTCATCTGTAATACCTAAAATGTTTAATCATGTAAGGAATATGGAAAACATGTTGTTTTTTACTTGTATTTATTGTAACCATTCACTTAAAAATAGAATATAGCCACATTGTAATTTTTATATTGCTTGAAGGATTTTGCTGGGGTATAAAAGCTGTAAGGGAAAAATTAAGAAAACACAGAAGGGGAACATCTGGATAGAGGTAAGAAAAGAAATAAAGAGATGAAAGAGAGATGACAGAGAAATCCTGAAGGTATGTGTTTTCATATTCATTTTCACTGGGCCTAGAGAGTTCAGTTTTGCTCACCCCCAGCCCCAGAGAATTAAGTTTTACTCCTTTAGATTAAAAGGCAACTGAGTGATTAATCCACCGACTCCATGGCTCCCTCTCAATTCCTGAGCTGCTGAAGGCTGGTCCTCACAGCAGCAGTTGCCATACAATAAATACTTGCTGAAAAATAAAATGAATGATATAGTGCCCAAGATAAATTTTGATACTTCCAGATTGGAACCACAAATGACAGCACTCGTAACAATGTCCTAAACAGAAGAACTCTGGATAAACAGAAGGAATGTTATTAGGTAAACAGAAACCTAAATTCACCTATCCTCAGGAATCCCATGAGGTGGGTTTCTCTATACCAGGAAAGCCAATACCTCCTTTATCCTCCCTAATAATCAACTACCTCAGGCAAAGGCATCTAATTCCCTTACAGCCGGCTACAGATTCAAGTTGCCTTGCTAAATCCCAAACTGCCGAGGACAATTTTAAGAGCCATGCCATATTGCCTGCCTGAGTTAAGTTTCTGTTGTCCAGTATTGAGCCAATAACCAGAAACTTTTGACATGCCGGACAAGTCTTGAGTTATTAGAAAATAACTTAACATTTCCTTATCTTCCTGATACAGTGACCATTAGTAACAATGTTTTGTGGTTAGGTTGCTTGGTTGGGTTGCTTGGCAACTCAACAGTCCCCTGATCTTTTCCCAAAGAAAGTTTCCTGGTCTGCTTACTATAAAACCCACCTGAGAAAAATAAAATTTTGCAGCTTGATCAGAATACTGTCTTGCTGTCAATTCTTTGTGTCTCTTGTCCCTTTCATTAGCCATTCACCCCACTAGGGTCTCTGCTGAAGATCCCGCTGGTCAGGACACCAAACTGTACTGGACCACACCTCTCCACCTACTGCTACCTGTCCCCTTAAAGCTGGCAAAGATTTTCCCCTCCAGCAGCTGTTCTCTGCACTCACTGAGAGACAGCTCAGTAGTTTGATTCTCTAAATAAACTTTTCTTTCTACCCAAGGAGTGGTCCAGTTCAGTGCTTTCACTGCACATTTCTTACAGCCTTTTATTAGAAAAAAAGATATTTTTGTTTAGAATTTTCTTATTCTACATGTGTCACAGTCCTATAAACTCCCCCTGAACTAAAATTAAATACATGAGGCATACTGACAGATTTTCCATGATATATTTGACACACATAGACGTTACCAATTTAGACACTTGTATTTAGATATTTAAATATTTAGATTAGAACATTTAGATATCCCATAGTTTCGTGAAGTTTTTCTTATAAAGACTTCCTCAGCCTATATCCCTCATAGCCTAAGTGGGAAAGTCAGAGGCCTCAGGTGCTTGTCAGTGAGCTTACTGTACTGTTACCTCTATAAACTCAGAGTTGACTGGCAGATAATATATCTAAAAAAGAATCTCTGTTCTCTCAAAGATTTTAAACCAGTGAATTGTAGAAATGGAAGCAAAGGAAGAATCCTCATTAAACTGTAAGTATCAGCATTAAGTTCTGATTAAAAGGAAATAAAACATATCCATCTTTTTGATCCTTTAATTCTAAGATGAGATTTCTAACAGAGACTCTTTCTGGTATTAAATTGAACTTCCTCAAAAATAAAGCCCTGTTTTTAGAATATCAGTAGTCTTTGCACACATCTTCATAAGCCAGTTGTTTAACAGTACTCATCTTAATGGGGACTATCAAATTTTATACTTACCACCAACATTCTTGGAACTCGGTTGCAATTCTTAAATTAATATATGACATAAGGCATTTAGATTAGTTGGGAGCTGAGATAAAATCTATTGCAATTTTCAGACAGGTGACTCTGAGTATCTTATAGAAATAACTTTATTAAGGCACTCCAATTGCCATGTTATTTGAGCTGGCATTTTGGTCTTGCCTTGAGGACACATAACTGACCCAGAAACCATTTTGTGATTATCAGACAGTGGCTGCTATTAAATAGGAAGGTCTTTTTTTATTCCTCAGCTCCAGGGTTATTAGCCTTAGACAGCTCAAGTACAGCAGTAACTGCTGATCCAGCTACAGAAGTAAGAGGGAAATGAAGCTCTTGGTCTCTGGGAGATGTTTCCATTACCTGCTAGTGAATGGGAGACTTCTTAAAGTCAATTTTCTTTAGCAAATATGGAAAATGGGTGGGTTTTAGAGCTCCCATTAAAATATGCTCAGCATCTTTCAAAATGGGGAAGGAGCTATGGTAAAAATAACATCTCAGGAACTTTAATATCCATTTACATGATCTTGAATAGAATGCCTATATTTTTAGGTGTAAATTTGGGCTATTCTAACTTGAGAGAATCAAACTCAAACCCATTTGACAGAGAATACAGAAACCAAGAAAATTGGGTTGTATGTCTTAGCCAAGTAATAAAATATACAATTATGGTAAAATCTATTAACCTAGACTGTCTGGTATTCTATTAGTCAGTTTATGAGAAATATCTGGATGGCATTGTGTTAGACAAATGGCAGATAAAAATGGCCATCTTACCTTATCCCTTGTAGCTTTGAAAAGTAAAATGTATTCTAAGTACACCATTTACTCAGAGCACTGTGAAATACTGTCTTCTAGATAAAATATGACCATTGCAGTCATGAACCCACCACAGCTTTGGCTACCTACACAAAATGAGGCTCCTCATTTTTTCATCATGGATGAAGAAAGGCCTCATAAGGTTCTACCCTGCCTTAAGGAGTGTTCTAGTTGATCTTCTATTGCCCTGATAAACCACTCTGATCAAAAGCGACTTAGGGGAAGAAAGGGTTTATTTGGACTTCACTTCCAGATCAGCAGGGAAAATCAAGGCAAGTACTTAGGCAGGAAAAAGAAGCAAAAACTGTGGAAGAATGCTGCTTACATGTTCACTGATTCACTGGCTCTCTTATTGGCTCGTGCTCACATAACTTTGTCATTTTTAGTTAACATTTTATTGGCTTGTTTTCATACATTATATTTTGATCATAATATTTCCACTCCCCAAACTCTTTCCAGACCCTCCACCTCCCTACCCATCCAACTTCATTTTCTTTCTCTCTTTTAGAAAATATCAAAACAAACAAACACAAATCAAAAAGATAAAAAGTAGCAAAACAAAAGCACACACGTGCACAGGCATGTGCACATACATGGAGTCTGTTTTGTGTTAGTCAACTACTTTTTTGGGTTATTTATATATTGCGCATCTTATTCTTTGTCTGATGTATAGCTGGAAAAGTTTCTCTCCTATCTGTGGATTTTCCTTTACTGGATTATTTCCTTAGCACTACAGAAGCTTTTTAATTTAGGCCCCACATTGTAGTAGGACAGGTCCACAGGGTTGAGGAAATTGACTCAGAGCAGTTGCCAAGGCATGCACATAACATACTTCCTTATGAGCCAACCTGGAGTCTGTCTGAGGGCCTAGCAACAGGTGCCATCAGAGATCCTGATCATGCCCAGCCAATGAGGAATGACCACACAGACTGGTTGCTGGGAGGAGGGTATATAAGGCCTTCCCTGTTATTGAATAAAGGAGTTCATTATTTGCCTCAACTGATTCCCGGTGTCTGTGCAATTGACACCATGCTTTCTCACCCCTTCCCCTGAGGGAGCTGCTAGGATCCTACAACATTAAGCATAGGGCCTTCTATCTGTCTGTAGTCTGTGGTTCTTGCCTAATGCGCATATTGAATCTATCTATTGTGATTGTCTGCTGTGCCCATTCCTGACAAAGGGCTCTGTTATGTATTTTTTTAACAGCACAAAAAAAATAAAACCGTGGTATGGGAATACTTATCTACCAAAATCTTTAACAGAGTGTGTCATAGTTACTAGTCTATTGCTGTGAAGAGACACCATGACCAAAGCAATTCTTACAAAAGAAAATATTTACTTTTGGGGCTTGTTTACAGCTTCAGAAGGTTAGTCATCATGGTGGGGAATATGGTGGCAGGCAGGCAAGCAAGATCTTAGAGGAGTAGCTGAGAGCTACATGCTGATCTGCACGCAGGGGGGAGAGAGAGAGAGAGAGAGAGAGAGAGAGAGAGAGAGAGACTGGGCCTGGTGTGGACTTTTGAAACCTCAAATCCCACCTCTAGTGACACACCTCCTCTAATAGAGTCACCCCTACTCCAACAAGGTCACACCTCCTAATCCTTCACAAATAGTTTACTAACTGGGGACTAAGCATGCAAATATATGAGCCTATGGGGGACATTTTTATTCAACCTACCACATAGTGTTACAAGGAAAGAAGTTACTCTACTAACCCAAAGTGACCCAGAATAGCACTCAAAACCTCACACAGTTGTCATAACTCATATCCACATATTTCATACAACATATTTTATTTAAGGTTTCTTTTAACCAATTGGTTGATTTGAGCAAATGATTAGTAACACACACACACACACACACACACACACACACACACACACACAAACACACACACGGAAAAAAAAACATTATTCTGGGTCAAGGCAAGGAAGAATATATAACTTAAAATTAAAGCTATACATTTAGTTTAAGTTGTAAAAGCTGATTGCTTGGAAAATCCAAGGCATAGTAAGGTTAGTTACATCATTCTTTTAAAGACAGATTAAATTTAAACAAGATGAGAACACAGTAGAATTGCAGATTAAGTACATAATATTAAATGAACTCCAGGCAAATTGTTAATTTGGTGGGAAGACATGGAAGAAGTTCAGGCTCTGTGAAGGCAAGAGGTATTTTTCAGAAAAATACATCACAATACATACCACATTTTTTCCCCTTGTTTTTCGGGGGGAGGTGTCAAACCCAAGACATACTCCACCAATGGGCTTCATCAGTTTTTTAATTTTTTTTTAATTTTAAGACAGAGTCTCACTCTGTCACCCAGGCTAGCTATGCACTCCCTCTCTAGCTATGGCAGTCTTTGAACTCATAATCCTCTTGCCTCAGATCCCCAAATAGGTGTGATTTTATGCCTGAAGTATCAAGCCCAGCCACATAGTCTTTATTAGCTCTTTAGCTGCAGAAATAACATCAAGAAGTGAAGAAAAGACAACTTTTTAAACAAAAGACACTTAAATATAAGATCTGAATCAATTAAATACTAGAAGAAAACACATACCAAATGTTTCAAGCCAATGGAAACAGAAGGGAGTTTTGTTTGTTTCTTTGTTGTTGCTGTTGTTTTTAACAAGACCACAAAAGTATGGGAAACAAAAGCAAAAATTTGCATTTGGATTATGTCAAACTTAAAAGCAAAGTGCTGAGTGCAGGAAGTAAACAATAAGTTATGAAAGATAGAAAGGTACTCGTTTTCTAGTTCTAATTCTTTTATTGAAAATAGATTTTTTTCCGAACAATATATTCTGCTTACAGATTTTCCTCCTCATCCTCTGCACCTCCTCTTCCATTCACATCCTGATTTTTTGGAGCTGGATAAGTGCATAAAATACATTCAATACTGAAAGTGCCACAGTTTCTGTTCTAAATGCTTATTCCAAATGTCTAAAAGTTTATTGTGTTGGATAGACTTGAGGTCTGGTTAATTTAGGAGTTCAATCTTTTTATTCATTTGCAAGTTTTTAAATAATAAAGTTTATAAAAATTTTAAAACAAAGGAAGCAACAAAGTAAAGAAAGAGAACCTATATAATGGAAGAAAATGTGTGAAAAGAATACATCTAATAATTAATTGAGATCTAGAATAATCAGAATTTTAAAGATTCAGTAGCAAAAATTCAAATAATTTCATTTAAAAATAACAACAGACCTAAATAGATGTTTCTCAGAATAAGATATACAAATGATTTGCAAACACATGAAAATGTGTTTAACATCACTAATTATCAGCATAGTATAATATAACTTACCATTACCCCTTAGTTCAGTAAGATACCTATTAACTATTATTAAAAAGTCATGCATTCACATGTAAGTATATACTTATATATGTAACAATAACAATTAAAGAAAAGGAGTCCACAATTTCCTAATGGAGCAACAGAAAGAGCATTTAAAGGGATTGAAGAGAGGAAGAGGAAGGGAAAAATTATATAATTATATCTAATTTAAAAATTTAAAAGACAAAAGGTACCAAGTGCTACAGATTATGCAAAAAATGAGAACCTCTGACCACTAGGATGGGCATGTACAATAGTAGATGCATTAGCACAAAAGAGTATAAAGGTTCATGCAAAAATGAAAACGAGAACTACTAGCAACCCCATTGATGGAGACATAAACAAAAGAAATGAAATGAATATGGAGTGAGTTTCTCACAAATAGCTGGATCGGAATTTTTAATCTACTTTTCCAATCTTAATATTTTAATTGGCATATCTAAATAATTCATGTCATCAAGCTCAAACATTTCATTGTACTCTTTATTATTTCTTTCCTGTTTTCTAATTCTGTGTAGATTATTTGATCTTTTCCTACAGTTTCAACTTGGTTTATTTACAGTGTGTTTTTAAGATTCACAACTTTGAAATTTTTCTTAGTGATCACAAATATGCAAATGTTCCATCACTTCAAATGAACAATAGAAAGCTGTCTTGTGGTTAGTTCCTTTAATGTTTTAAATTGATTTTATTTATCTATCTATCTATTTATCTATTTATTATATGTGTGTTTGTGTATATAGATGCTTAAATATTAACCTTCAAGGTTGTAAAGATAATTAATAGAGACACTATTAAAAATGGCTCAGTGAGGGCAGGCAAGATGGTGAAGCAGTTAAAAGTGGTTGTTCTTGCAGAGGACCAGAAATGGGTTGCTGACATGCACATCAAGCTACTCACAACCATCTATAACTCCAACTTTAAGGGATCTGATATCTTCTTTTGACCTCTGAGGGAACCCATATGAGTATGTACACACACACTCAGGCCAGAAAACACACAGATAAACATCAATACATTTTAAAGAACCCAGTGAAGCATCCAATATATAATGTATATTCAGTAAAATTGCCTATAATAACTGTTTAAAGAGGGGTTGTGGGAAAATCATAGGTTAGTAAAGGTAAATAATTATAGTTCCATATAACAATAAATACATATAAAAATACCAGAGGAACACAGATGAGACATCCATCAACTGGTAGGAGCACATTCAATAATGACTACTGGAGATAGGTGAGAAGAAAATGTGTGGTGGTATTGTGTTCCCCAAAATATTGTGTACTTTAATAAACTTATCTGGGGTCAGAGACAGAACAGCCACAAGATTAAACATGAGGATAGGCAGTGGTAGCATACGCCTTTAATCCTAGCTTTCCAGAGACAGAAATTCCTCTGGATCTCTGTGAGTTCAAGGCCACATTGGAAACCGCCAGGCGTGGTGACACACGCCTTTAATCCCAGAAAGCAAGCCTTTAATCCCAGGGAGTGGTGGTAGAAAGCAGAAAGTTATATAAGGCATGAGGACCAGAAACTAGAGGCATTTGCCCTAGAGAGGCATTTGCCCTGGAGAGGCATTTGCC
>CABHPQ010110507.1:57149-91895 GCA_902168405.1 Peromyscus aztecus
CACACACACACACACACACACACACACACACACACACACACACACACCAAAGAATGAGAACCCAGGCCAGACCAAGTTAATCATTGTACAAGAATCCAATGTGAAGAAGCAATGCACTTTTATTATTATTACAGGTGAGGGGTCACTTATCATAGCAGGGATTATTTTAAAAAGAAGCTGTGTAACTGAAAAGCCAACCTCAACATGGGTGACAACACATGACAGCCATTAGCCTGGAGCTCTTTCAGGCTAGCACAACTTCCAGGCAACTCCACAGGTCCAGGAAATGTCCTATCTACAGCTTTACTGCTCAGTGTCTCTTCCCCTGGTAATTCTTTACTCCTTTTATAAAGTTTGCAAAAAGCCTTCAAATCTCTTGAAAATTTCTACTTTCCCAAACATATGACCTATTGTCTCCTGAGTCTCATGAACTCCATTCCTGGAGGGAAAGTTTGAAATCAGGAAAATGCTATACAACAGACCCACAAGCAGAACTGAAGGACACAGGCAAGATAATAAGCTCAGAATGGAAAGAAGCTTATGATGCTATAACTCACAAAGCATATAAATTATAAAGCTTATAAAATCAATAAATAGCTGAACTATGGAACAGAGAAGATGCCAGATGTGTGATCAGTTTCATTAAATGGTTAAAGCAAAAGGTGATTGTGATCAGGGCAAGGAAAACGGATGCAGAGACTGAAAGGAAGAAACAGAGGTTGGAATCATTTCAGAGACGGAGAACTGGCATGGATTTTTGAACAAGACTACTGAAAAAGATTGTGAGACTATTAGCACTCATCCATCTGCCAAGCCATTCAATAAGTCAATTAAATAACTATAAAGTGTCAAACACCATGCTGGATTCTGGTGGTATAGCAACAAATGGAGTATTGACCTCTACCACATAAAGATTCATGTGTTATAAAAGGTAGGTAATACATATGTACAAAGCAAAAACAATTCAACAGCTATAATTACTGTGATGGAACATTTGGGATACTTAAAGAGAGCAACAGAAAGCAGTAATTATTGGGATGATAGATAGAGTTAGCTGTATTGGGTGCTAAGCTAATCTCTCCAAACAACCATATTTTAAAAGACTATTGGAAATAGCAGGCATTGAGGAATAAGGAAATAATTCCAAAGGCTTTGGAATGCTAGTATATCTCTATCCTCGAAGAAAAGTGATGCTAATGCGTGGATACAAATGAAAATGGTTAAACAGCCATTGGTTTTAGTAACACAGATCATATTAATGTCCTAAATGAAAGAGGTATCAATGAAGTGAGGACAAAACCAAATTTATATGAATTGAAAAGTTATTGAAAAGAAATGAGAGGAAATGACTCAGTGTGTTTACTAGAACAAAGAATTAAAGAGCAAGCATAAAACATAAAATGTTCTACTTTGTAGTAGAGATGGAACAATTTAGATAACATGTGCATACCAAGCTGGTACAGAGGAAGACAGAATTGTACATGAAAGAGATGGTAGTTTATGGTGCCTCCAATTCATCTGTACCTTGTAGTTGGTTTACATAAATAACTCAAAGCCATTTTCTAATCAGAGGAGAAGGCTACTGTGCAGTTTATAGGGAAGAGAAGTATAGTATGATAAGAACAGAGAAGTGTTCAGGAAACTCAAACCTTTGTCATTGAGCTCAATGCTGCTTTCTTCCTAATCTCCTATCTCTTCAGACCCGCTTCAACTTCAATGAGATTTCTGACAACTGTAGTTGATCCAACCAAGGTCATTTTAAGCATACCACTATATACACTCAAAGACTAAAGTATTTTAGGACCAAAATGTATGAAGACTATAACAGAATTATAAACAATAAAAAAATCAAGCTTCATAGGAATACTGTCTATACTACCATTTTGTTTCTGGTTATGTCATGGCTTGGTGAAAAGATCTTCAGTCTTCTGTCTGAATAGGAATGGTAAGAAAGTACCAGGCAGGACGTCACCTAATTCAAGTTCTATGATTCAGTTAATAGCAAAAAAGAGTATATTTAAAATATAATTGTTTCCTTTTCATGATCTGTTCAATAATCTTGTAGATAACTCCCCAACAAGTCAATTTGCAGCTCTCCCAGCTATGGGGATCTAAAGCAAACCTGCCACTAGCATCAGTTTCGAAGGCCTCTTCTCCCAAGTCTTCAGGGAGCCTAAAGCATTTATAATAAATATTTCTTTCGGGACAAAAGATACTAGCAGGTTTGGCCCTTTCCTGTCGATGTGAATGTTGATTAAGACTTCAATAATCATACTCAATTCAACATAAGTCCAAACTCAAAAACACAAATTAGCAGATAGTTTCCCTTTCTATTTTTGTGCCTCATGTATTCCATTTACTCTCTGGTTCCCCCTCCCCTCCCATTTGCATCTCTCCCTCCTCCTCTTTCTGCTTTCAGGAATGCATGTATACACACATGCACAAATCTAAGATTTGTATAAGAGAGAAAACAAAAGGTGTTTGTCATGCTGAAACTGAGTTACTTTGATTAATATAATTATTTGCAATTTGATTCCTTTGCGTGCAAATATCCAGATTTCATTTTTCTTTCTGGCTGATTGTGGTGGTATTGTGTTCCCCAAAATATTGTGCACCCTAATAAACTTATCTGGGGTCAGAGAACAGAACAGCCACTAGATACAGAGGCTAGAAAATGGTGGCACTCACACCTTTAATCCTAGCATTCCAGAGTCAGAGATTTGCCTGGATTTCTGTGTGTTCAAAGATACAGCCAAGCATGGTGACTCACACCTTTAATCCCAGAAAGTGAGCCTTTAATCCCAGGGAGTGATGGCAGAAAGCAGAAAGGTATATAAGGTGTGAAGACCAGAAACTAGAAGCTTTTGACCCGTTAAGCTTTCAGGCTTTTGAGAAGCAGTTCAGCTGAGATCTATTTGGATGAGGACTCAGAGGCTTCCAGTTTGAGGAAACAGGATCAGCTGAGGAATTGGCAAGGTGAGGAAGCTGTGGCCTGTTCTGCTTCTCTAATCTCCCAGCATTCACCCCAATACCTGGCTCCAGGTTTGCTCTTATTAATAAGACCATTCAAGAATCTGCTACAGCTGAGAAATTCTATCATCTGTACATATGTACCACATATTTTTATCATTTATCTACTGATAGACATCTAGACTGGTTTTACTTCTTAACTGTTGTAAAAAGTGCTGCAATAAATATTAATGTGTACATATATACGGGTGGTGTAGGGGGGTGAGGGAGAGAGGGACATAGAGTCTTTTGAGTATATTCTTTTTTTTAAGTTTATTTATCTATTTTTTTCCACAAAACAATTGCATTTTTAACATAGAACAATACATGAGTCACCAGCATATATGCAAACACAAAACTGCATCTTGAGTCAAGGTAGAAACAATAAATAGAACAATACATGAATCACCAGCATATATGCATACACAAAACTGCATCTTGAGTCAAGGTAGAAACAATAAATTTCTTCATTTAAACAGTTCCATTTTTAACCCAGTTCCAGCATACAGTTCCTAGGTCATTACTATAAACTCGAAATTGTCCCATTGCAATGAAATCTCTATTGTGCATTTCATTTCTTAAGTCTCAAAATTAAAATGATAAATTCTGATACTAGCCTTCCAAATATGATAAATCCATAACCAAAATCTTTTTGTAGTTTTCTCATTAAGTTCAAGCAATAATAAGTTTGTAAAATAGATCCATAGAGTTCCTTTAAAAATATAAGCTTGCAAGAAGAATCTAAGGTAGTCCTAAAACATACAGTAATAAGCTTGTAAGAGGTAAAGATACTAGTTGTAAATGTAAGTTTAAATAAGAATTAAGAAGTATATATGAAGTAATAAGAAATATATCTGGGGGTGCTGGAGAGATGGTTCAGTGGTTAAGAGCACCGACTGCTCTCCCAGAAAACCTGAGTTCAATTCCCAGCAACCACATAGTGGCTCACAACCACTTGTAATGGGATCTGGTGCCCTCTTCTGGCCTTCAGGGACACATGCAAGCAGAATACTGTATACGTAATAAATAAATAAACCTTTAAAAAAATATATCTGCTAAAGTAGTTCCCCACAGCTGAGATCTGTGGAAAATCAATGCAATACAGAAAAACCTGAGCTAACATCAAAAATAGTGCGGTTTACAATACTACTGTACCTAGAAAGGTCTCTGTCTGTGAGAACAAAAGTTGCAGAGACGCTTGTTTGAACTAAAATTATTAACTGCAAAAAGTTTTGGTTGTAAATCGTCTCTTCATATTTGGAAGTGAAAGCCTGATACCAGAATTTACTTTTTTTTGAACTTCTTGAACTTAATGAGAAAACTACAAAAAGATTTTGGTTATGAGTATATTCTTTAAAAAGACATTAAAATATCGTATTACACTGTATGTTTTAAAAGGGGACTTAAGTTATTACAGGTGAACTTCAAATATGGGAATTATCATTGGTTTAATGGGAGCTCTGATCTGTGGGCATGTGCTTGATAATGCCTTTCTAATTCCACCAGTGGGGCCTAGAGCTATGATTCTTCTATGGCTGGGCCTGTTTTATTGAATTGCCTGCCTGTCCTAATTCTATATATTTCCAATTAGCTGACCTTCAAAGCTGACATTTGTAGAAAGGAATTGTTTTCATACAAGCTAACATTTTAAGGCTAATGGTTTTTTAATAAGCAATTGAGTTTGCAGCATTCAGCTCTTGTTATGTTTTTATTGGTTTTTGTGCTTTAATTTGGTATGTGTGTTTTGGAACGACTCCCTAGCAGGTGCAATTTTAAAAATGGAATCAATAAGATTCACTGTGATATATGACACTAGCATTCCAAGCTCAGCTTTCAAAACAAAATACCACAGCCCCACAAAGAAAATGTGTTGATTCCTTGGGACTTCCTTTTCTGTAACTTCTGAAAATCTTATTCACACTCTTCCTGTGCACAAATCCACCCTCCTCTAAACAGTTCTTACTTAGACACATGATCTCATCGCTTGCGAGTGAGAGAGAGAGAGACAGAGAGAGGGAGAGAGAGAGAGAGAGAGAGAGAGAGAGAGAGAGAGAGAGAGAGAGAGAGACTATGTGCATCTAGCAGGAAAGTCTCAGTACAGCTTGTTTTTCTCTCTGATAAAACATTACTTAAATGACTGGTCAAATGTGTTTTTCCTGTCTTTTTTCTCTAAGTGGATTAAAGAGAAACTCTTCTATTGCCAAGTCTAATAGCTGACAGTGGTGGGACTGATCTGATTCTATCTCCTTCAACCTTCTTCCAGACCTTGCTTTGCAGTGTTTTTTTTTTCCTTTTGTCCATCTGACTTTGGTTTTGTTTCTCCTTTGACCACTTAATGGTTCCCTATAATGACAGACAGATGTCTCAATTGAGTTAGTTGGAGGGAGGTGGGGGTGGGGGATGGGAAAGAACAATACAGAAGGATTTAAGTTTGGGTGGCAATATTCTATAGCATGCAACCTGTTTGTGTGCTTTTTGTAAGTGAGTTCTACTTTAAATACAGGTAAAAAGACAAGAGAGCAAAAGAAGCACCCCATACTCACAAAGATGATCAGAAATATTCTCTATTTAGCAAACTTAGATTTTTATGTAGATTCAAAGATTTTGTATGTATGTATAGTATGAAAGTAGAAACAAATTATCCAGGAAAGAATCAACAGGAAGAAAAGGGGTGAGAAATGGGAATGTAGTGTAATATGGGGAAAAATATGCTCAAAGTTTTATATATATGTACAAATGTCCTTTTGAAACCCAGTATTTTATTGGTGTATAACCAATATAAAAGAAACATATGAAATGTTGGGTATTAAACAAAGTATTATAATTGCAAGTAAAAGTACTGAGGAGGGAGAAAGATGTCCCAACCACAAGAGTAAAACAACACTACAATCCCACAACATCCTAAGTGAACAATTTCAATAACTAGTTAGAAAATCCTTTTACAAACAAGGTGGTTTCTGATGCTTTGTTTTTAAGAAAACCAAATAACTGGCAGTTATCAACTATGCAACTAGGACTATCAAACACAGCAATCAAAGAATAGACAGAAATTGCCATAAAAGATAATTTTCAAGAGTCTCCTTCAAATCGTGTATTCATACTTTTGGAAATAATTTCTCTGTGTCATTTTGATTTTTAAAAACAAAAGCAAAAAAATGAAAATAGAATTGATGATTAACATTGCCTCATTCCAACAATTTCTAATAATTATGTTTATAACAGTGAACAAAGGGGCAAAAATAGTTCCACAAAACTCATGAAGAAATGCATGTTAAATAAATGCTAATACTTTATTATTATCATTTTGCCCAAATTAATATGTTATTTTCAATAAGGTATATGCTGTTATTAGCTGAAATGCTATCTCAATAAAAATGTAATATTTATGGTAAATTAAAAATAAAAGTCCAACACATATACATTTTTCTGAGATTAATAATAAAGTGATTTATAAGAAGATATGTAAGTATTAGAAAATAGGACTTTGTTAATATGAGGGGAGGTGCTTGGTCTTACTGCAATTTGATAAGCTATGTTTGGCTGAAATCCATGGGAGACCTGCCCTATTCTGAATAGAAATGGAGGAGGAGAGGGTGTGGGGAGAGGGCAGAGGGGAGGTGGGAGGAGGGACTGGGAGGAGAGGAGAGAGGAGAAACTACAGTCAGGATGCAAATAATAATAATTAATAATAATAATAATAATAATAATAATAATAGCAATTTTAAGTCTCTCATTGGAAAAAAACAGAACTTGGTTGTGGATGAATCAACAGATGTAAGGAAGAAAATCAAGTCACAAAACACTCATGCGTTATGATACTTCTATCGGCGACTTCTTGCTGTAAAAAATAATTGGAAGAAGCAACTTAATGGAGGTGAGGTTTGAAAATCTGCTTTTGACTGTCAATTGCACAGGATTTAGACTCACTATAGAAACAAATCTCTGGACATGTGAGGGATTTTTCTAGACTGTGTTATTCAAAGGAGGAAGACTCACAATAAATGTGTACCGTGCCATTCTTTTTTTTTTCATCCATGTGGAGAGTTAATTATAATAGAGAGATGAAGAGGCAGAAAGAAATAAAGAAAGAAATAAAGAAAGAAAGAAAGAAAGAAAGAAAGAAAGAAAGAAAGAAAGAAAGAAAGAAAGAAAGAAAGAAAGAAAGAAAGGAAGGGAGAGAGGGGGAAGGTAGAGAAAGGGGTCAAGGGGTGTACACCTCGTGGAAGGAAAAAACAGAAGGAGGGAGAGAGAAAGGGGCTGAGTTTGAAGTAGCCTCGAGAATTCAGCACCCTTGTTCCCCCACTTGCTCCCATAACTCACCACTTTTTATGATAATTAAAAGACAAATGTTGATATTCTGATCCCGTCCCTTGAGGCCACCCTGCATCCTGACGTAGAAGCCTCTTCTTAGGGAAAAACTCTGTACTGTACAATTCTATCTTGTGAGGTCCTGGATGAAATGAAAAGGAGAGGGCTGGGCAGCAGCATCATTCATCCCTCTCTGATTCTTTACAAAGTAAACAGCTACCTCAAGCTGATGGCACCATGACTAACTTCCTGAGACTGCATTTGTCAGAGATTTTGTCACAATACAAGTAACTAATAGGGTTTTAGAGTAACAACTTGGGGGTACAGTCTATCATGGGGATGAAGCTATTGAGGCAGGAGCATAAGTCACACTATATATTAGTTACTTGTCTATTGCTGTATTGGTGAAATTATTAAGGCCACTCCACGTAGTTAAAGGGGAGGTTTATTTCGTGGGGTAACTTACAAGTGAAGGAATAGGCTACAGGGTCTGGGAAAGGTGTGGTTCTGTCTAGTGGTGTTCTCTGGAGAACTCTGCTCGGTCCACCTCCAGTGTCCAGGGTCCAGGAACCAAGAGAGCTGGCACATCCAGATCTCGGGTCTTCAGGGTCCTCTCTCAGCCCTGCCTTGTAGGCGTGACAGTTACCGAAGCCTCAATGGGGGTTGGAACTTCCAGATCAAAGCTGGAATGGCTACCCACTATATTGCTGTGATAAAACCAAAGCAACTTATAGAAGGAGAGTTTATCTGGGGCTACCCGTTCCAGAGGGAAAAGAGCCCATCACCATCAAGACAATGAAGTATGGCAGCAAGCACCAGGCATGGTGACAGGAACAGATGACAGTTCACATCTTGAGAACCAGAAGCAAGAGGCAGAGAGCACACTGGAAATGGTACATGGCTTCTGAAACATCAAAGCCTCCCCAAAGTAACATACTTCTTCTGGCAAGGCCACACCTCATAAACTATCTCTAACAGGAACACCATGGGGGATTAAGTGTAGCATGAGTCTTAAAAGTTCTTGCCGGATCCTCAGCTGGTCTTGCTTCCTCAGACTGGAAGCCTCTATGTCCTCGTATCCAAATGACTCTCAGCTGAACTGCTGCTAGAAGCCTGAATGCTTAACCAGGCCAAATGCTTCTCCAGGCCAAATGCCTCTCCAGGCCAAATGCCTCTCCAGGGCAAATGCCTCTCCAGGACAAATACCTCTAGTTTCTGGTCCTCACGCCTTATATACCTTTCTGCTTTCTACTGCCACTCCCTGGGATTGAAGGCTTGCTTTCTGAGATTAAAGGTGTGGGTCACCATGCTTGGGTGTATCCTTGAACACATGAATTTCTGCCTCCGGAATGCCAGGATTAAAGGCGTATGCTACCACTGCCTAACCTCTATGTTTAATATTGTGGCTGTCCTGTTCTCTGACCCCAGATAAGTTTATTAAGGTACACAATATTTTGGGGAACACAATACCACCACAATTAAGTATTCAAATGTTTGAGCATATGAGGGACATCTCATTCAAATCACCATGCATTGCACCCCCAGTTAGGAAGCAGAGAGTGATAAATGCTGGTGCACAGCTCACTTTTCCACTTTCTGTAGTGCAGTACAACATCCTACAGAATGATGTTACTTACCATTATGGTGGTCTTCATTTCATATTCACCAAGAGATGAGTTTCCATAGCTTCAATAGCTATTCTTAATCCCAGTCAACTTTACCATGATGATTTACTGTTAAAATACTCCTTATATTAAGTTTAAATATAAACAAATTTTATTGTATCAAGAATCAACAAACTGGCCAGGTGTGGTGGCCCATGCCTTCAGTCCCAGAACTTGGGAGGCAGAGGCAGGCAGATATCTGTGAGTTTCAAAGCCAGCCTAGTATAGAAGAGAGTTCTAGGACAGCCAGGAGGGCTGTTATACAAAGAAATCCTGTCTGGAAACCCACCCCTGCAAAAAAAAAAAAAAGAATCAACAAACCTTTCCTACACAGGACCAGGTATTACTGGTGCACATGGGCCATACAGGCTCACTCAATAGGTAATTCATTTCAGCTGTTACCAAGTGAAGTCGAAAGCACTGAAAGACATGACAAAAGTGAAGGCGTATTGTTCCTGTAGAACTATTTGGGGGAAAAAGTTGGCAGCTAATATTTGACTTGTGCACTATAGTGTTTTGAACCCTGATACAAGAACTAACAAAAAATAAATAAAAATATTTCATTCATTGTTGGTTTAAAAATAAATTAATGAAAATTTTATAAGAAATATTCATGTATGAAGAAAAATTTCCACCATGTTCCTTACACAGGCAAAATCTTGGATACAACCTAAGTAGTCACTAGTAAAAATTTGAAAAACAATTAAGGGACATTATATTACCATTAAAAATCATTATGAAAATCAATATATACTTACACATAGACCATATAATTAAACAAAACTAAGCAAGGTATCAAATAATATATAATATGATTCTCCATGTAATGATGTATATACACACACATATATATAACTCTTTCAAAATTATTTAAGTAGTAGTTTCTTAAGTTCCATTATATATAACCCTGATGAATGAACTAAACCCATACCTGCACTTGAATCTAACCTGAATGCAAGCTAGTTCTTTAGAGATTTTTTTTTCTTGTTGTTGTTCAGTCTAATGTAGTCAAGGCAAGAGTTTTGTGAGTATCTCATTGTATAGTGGGAATCAAAATACGGCAGTGTACATGGTCAAGAGGACTTTGACAGAAGATAGTTTTGATTTGTCTTTTTGAGTGTAATAACATGGTTAATCTATTTATTGTCCTTCTGCTTGGCCATTGGGAGACAATGAACTTACATGAAAGCCTAAATTCTGATATGTCATGTTTAAGATAGAGTCCAAAGATAGAATCCTTCAGCTGAGAGTTTCAGGCAGAGATCTGAATCGACTGTTATAGGTATAAATGTGAGAGTCACTAGGGCACCCATTGAGGTTCTCATTTCCCATAACACTAAACTGGACCAAGGTCACATAGATAGTGAATAGAAACAGACACCATTTATTATGAAAGAGAAAGGTACTTCATAAAATGAAAGTCAGCTGTGAGCTAGAGCAGCATCTAAATTAAAAAAGCTCAGAGGCCTCAGCATCAAGATCATTTACACGGCACCTACCTTTTCTGGAATCCAAAGATTACAGAGCTTTTCACAAGTATGCTATGTTTTATAAGTGTAACACTGGTAGGGAGGACTTTCCAATCTTCCTCAGCCAACTGGCAATTTTCATAGGTTAATCTAGCACCTCTTTCTTTAGTCCTACTCTACTACTACATAACTAAATAAATATAATGCAAACTCTGGGAGGGCTGTTGTAAATATTCTGAATTATGAATACAACTTGCAGCTCAGAATACATCCATAACCTTTAAGTGACAAGTTGAAATCCAATGAAACTGTTCTTGATCTCCCTCAAACAGGAAAATTTGAGTGCAGGTGATGGAGAGCCTTACAACTAAGCCATGATTAAGAGGGGGTGCAATTGCTTTGAATTAACAGTAGAGAGCTTTCCTTCCAAAGACTTCCAATGCATGAATCTCCTGTTAAGTGCTAACTAACAAGGTGGAAGATTGAGTTCATAATCTTGGGTGGTTGGTATCATTTCTGTTTTTATTTTTTGCCACACATATAAGAACTAGTATTTTTTTCATGTTTGGTGTTAAGATGTGGACAATAAAGATTATGTTTTGAGAGGTAAAATAAAATTAGAAATACTTGAGTTAAAGTAAGACACACCCGGTTGAGAGACCAGAATCTCTGGTCTGGGCAGGGAATCTGACATTGAGATTGGATCAGATCATTCATTTGTCCAAGAGAATACATCTAGGAAGGTGGGCTCACCTTGAGTCATACTAAATATAGACAGGCAGAAGAATCAGTTAGCTAATGATTTACTGTACTTGTTCCTTCCCAGAATTCCTACCCCTAGTGCAGTAGCTTACATGCAATAGCCAAGTAGGGTCATAAGTTTCCCCACACTTTTGAATCTTTAATAAAAGCATAACTTTTTCTTTCTTCTGTCTCTTCTCTAAGCATGCTTTCCTTAACACCTTGAGATTTCTTCCCAAAAGCTGGGCTTCCTTCTTCTTTCTCTAAAGCCTTCCTCTCCACCATGTGGTGTCTGACCTCCACACCAACTAAAATGGCATGACCTTTGTTCCTTCTCACCTCCATTCTCCTCTGTCAGACAGCTCCTGGAGTTTTAGAGCTTGCCTGCCCTGGTGATTTTCTTTTGAACTCTAATTGTCCTTCATTTTCTTTTTGGGTCCATTATTAAATTATTTTGTTAGAGAGACTAAGAACCCAATTTCCCTAGTATCTTCATTAAAAAGTCTGAAAATATTTATCCAAACAAGTATGATAAATATTTTCTATTTCTATACTGTTGCAATCATTGTGGGTCTTTTAACTTTGTCTTTTGTAATTTGAGGGTATTTTTAAACTATAATAAGCACATGTCATTTTTACACAAAGTGAAACAGTAAGCTATTTAAAAAGTAATTTTCCTTGATAATACCATACCTAGAACTATTTGTCTCTCCGTTTTTTGATTCTCTACTATGCTCAACATCAGCACATCTTTTCAAATAATAATTCTGTGTTTACCACTCCACTGAAGTTAAGATAGAGCATTATCACTACAAAAATCCAGTCTTCATTTCTTTTGACACATTTTCTCATTATTCAGTATACTACAACTGCATCTTAGCTATGAAAATGTCTCTCTTGGTCATTCACTCTCCTGTTTCCCCCTAACATTTTGCCTGTACCTCTGCTGTCTCTCTGATTGGCTTTATTTCCTATGCTGTCTGTGAAAAGTCATTCCCAGTTCAATTCTCTGCTCCTTGGTATATTTCTCCAATCAACTGCAGCTTGGTGAAAGAGTACCCAACCTGTGTTCACCATTCAAAGTCTCCTGTGACTTTCAACCACACCTGTGCAACTGCCGTTTCTACTGGGATAGCTTCACAGCACCTTAAACTTAACACATCTTAAACTATATCTATTGTTCCAAGACAGTTTTCACTCTAGACCTTTCTCTTTCTGCCCACAGAACTAGGTCAGAGTTTCATTGCTCTTGCAACACCTTTGGTCAAAATCAAAGAAAAGGCAAAATGAGATCTTTTAGTACAATACAAAGATCCAAACAGAAGAAACAGAAAGTCTGCATACAAGACTACTTATTTTTCAGTGCTTATTTCATAAATGCAATCAGACAAATATATCATAATGTCAATTTAAGTGTAGTTACAAAAGTAAATTTAGCTCCAATTTTGCAGTCAGTCTGTCCCTGGAGAGAAATGTGTTCATTATTAATATTAACATTTTATCTTATAAGTCATTTGGATTAAGAAACATAAGGAAGTATGTTTGTCATCCCTCATAGTCACTCTTTCACCAGCTCCTGTCAAGTCTCTCATTGTCTATTACTTTTTTATATTTAAACTCCCACAAGATTTCTAATTCAGGTTCTGTTTATAGTGCTATGATTTTACAACATTCAAGCACTTAACTGATGCACCAGGCCTCCACTGTCTTCCATATTCTAATCTGTTTCCACTAAACTGAACAGCTTTAAAAAATTTGGCACTTGAGGCCTACAAGATAGAGTCCGTGAAACTGAGGGTTCAAGGCCTATAAAGTCTGAACAAAAACAGCCTTTCCAATCTACTTCACCACTGCACTTCTTCCCAAACTATTTATGAGCAGCTGTTGATAATGCTGTGTGAAGGGGATGAGAATGGAGCACGGAGGGAAAACAAAACAAAACAAAACCTAAGAAGAAGTTTGGGGTGGAAAAATTTTGGCATCTATTTTTCGAGACATTGGTGTCAGGCTCAAGAGAATGTGCATAGGAGTGGCAGAGTTTAGCTATAGCTACAAATCAGAGTTTCTGCTTGGGGAGTTCACAGGAGGGAAAAGGAGATATCTAACCAAGATGCCCTGGGTTGCCCCTCAAAGATTGGGGTTAAGCCCCTATTACTGAAGACACCACACACTTCGTATACATAACTCAGATGACTTGAGCTAGGTCTGCCCTGAAAAGCCTCTTTCCTATGGTCTAGCTTCCATGGTTCCAGAAAATACCATGCAAGCTGCCAAGGGAAGGACACAATTAATTGGCCCTGCCCAGCTGCAACATCAATGAACCATAATAATTACTAGCATGGCAAGATAGGTCCAATAAGTTGCACTCACTTGTGGGTGGTGACCAACAGCTGTCTAAGCAGAGATTCAACAGGGTGGTAATCATGCCTGTAATAAAAACCTAGCCAGCTACCCAGGTCTAGAAAGGTCATGGACCTTAGGAAAGGAAAGGATCTACTATGACCAATTAATTTAGTAGAGCAGTATAATTCATGATTACTTTCTAAATCTCGTATTTTTACCCACAGATAAGTGTAGCTACCACCTATCATCAAAGAAGCTTCTCTTACAGCAAATGGAGAGCATCACAGAAAACCACAACTGTGAACAATGCATAGATCAACAGACTGTGGTGATACCAGTCACAATTAATATATGTACATCACAGTCTTGCATCTATGGCTTAGGGAACATCTCAGAAGAGGCAAGTGGGAAGACTATAAACATCAAAATACCAGGAAGTCTGTTGTAAAAGTCTCTCCTAGAAATGACTGCATAAACAATACCAGAGCTATGGAGATGTTAACGTGGAAGGGGGGAAAATTTGAAGAGCCAAGAGGAGGATAATTAGCCTCTCTTAGGGCTGAGCCTCATATTGTCTGTCCAATGCAGAGTGGTCTAAAACTAAATACATACAAACAACAGAAACAGACTCAGCAGGTTGTCTCTCTCTATATATTTGTACATACTTATACACACATGTACATATAGCAAATAATAAAAGAAAAAGAGACTATCGACCTGAGAGTAGGGGCACATGAGAGGGGCTGGAAGAAGGGTAGCTGGCACAGACTGGATAGAGGAAGGAAAGGGGCAGCAAGAAAGCTGGGAAGCAAAAACTGAATCGTCACAAATCCTACAATCAGTTTTGTAGTGAGGAAAGCAGATAACTATATCATAGATGGTGACAAAGACAGTGTGTAGGAACCATTTTCCAATATGTTTAAAACCTGAAATACTGCACTGTATCTGGGTGCTGGCAGAAATGATTCAAAGGAGAGAAACTGATGTAAGGGAAAGATGGTAAACTGAAAGGGCAAGATACTGGGATAGATGAAAGAGATAGGGACTGAATGCCCTTTGATAAAAAGTGTGCCACATTATCAATTGCAAAATAGAGGCTTGAAGATTTCACAGACAAAAGTCAGAGTAATCTCCGTTCCCTCCCATTTTCTCAGTGAGGTACATGACTGGGAAAAAGGAGATAAGGTAGGTAGATGGATAAGTTTTATGAAGAGAAGAAAAAAAATGAGGTCTCAGAGGGTATGAAAGTGAACTTTCTCTACAGAAACAGGTGAAATTCCATGGAGTATGGAGACCTAATTTGCATTAGTTTAAAGTAAAATTTTCCTCACTATGAATAAGGTGTAATTAATGCATGGAGGAAAAGAGTCCTCAACCTTCAGATTTTTGACCACAAGATCAATGCTTCCCCCCACACACACACTATTTTTTAATTATATTTGTCATATTTTCTTCTAGAGACGCTGTAACAATTTAAAGGAAATGATTTCCTTAAGAGTGTGTGTGTGTGTGTGTGTGTGTGTGTGTGTGTGCAGTGTGTGTGTGTGTGTGTGTACAGTAACCAATAATACTTGTGGGAAGAAACTGAAAGGCTTTCAACAGGAAGTCATTGGAAGCAGCAAATATTTCCTCCTGTAAATGTTGCAAAATGTCCATATGCTTAAGCTGCACAAACCCTCATGGAGCCTTGTAATCAGGCCAGTGGACCATATTGTTATGCACAGTCTAACCTCTTTCATTCTTGGCCTCCAACAAAGGACAGCAGGCCTATAGAGCTAGAGCTAATTAGCACCCTGTTCATCATGCCTTATGCTTAGCGTGCCTGAAGGAAGCATGTTTTTCTGGCTTATCATAAAACATAATATTTCTCTCTGCTCTCTGATTTCAGTCATTTATCAATCATGATTCTGGGAGACACACTGAGAAGCAAGAAAAATATATACATGTGTATAATCATATACACATTTCTATGTTCATACATTGTATATGTTTTTAATATATTTGTTTGTGGTCACAGTGTAAAAAAGTGGGAAAGGTTGAGGGAAAGCAAAGTCAGGCACCTGGAGATGGCTGTTCTTGACTCAGAGTAGCATAGGGTTATAAGCAGAAATTCCCAAGTTAAACTTAGTAAACTACAGACTCTGACACATAGCTAGTGCCCTGGACGAGGCACTTCCTCACCTTACCTGAAACACAATTACCTGAACTGTAAAATAGAATAATGGTACTTGATTTAAAAAGCTTTGGGGAGGCCAGGCGTTGGTGGCGCACACCTTTAATCCCAGCACTCGGGAGGCAGAGCCAGGCGGATCTCTGTGAGTTCAAGGCCAGCCTGGTCTCCAAAGCGAGTTCCAGGAAAGGCACAAAGCTACACAGAGAAACTCTGTCTCGAAAAAACAAAACAAAACAAAAAACAAAAACAAAACAAAAAAAAGCTTTGGGGAGGATTAAGTGAGTTATCTGTAACTCTAGTATGAGGGGCATAATTTGATTTCTTTAGATTCTATTGTCAGTAAAACTGACCTCTATTGCTGTGGGATGTTCTGTATGACAAATATGTTAATAAAGCACTGATTGGCCAGTAGCCAGACAGGAAGTATAGACGGGACTAAGAGAGAGGAGATTTGAGGGAACAGGAAGGTGGAGAAGGAGACTGCCTGGGGCCGCCGCCAGGAGAAGGAAGATGTAAAGTACCGGTAAGCCACGAGCCATGTGGCAAAGTAAAGATTAATAGAAATGGGCTAAATATAAGAGTAAGAGCTAGACAATGATAGGTCTGAGCTAATGGCCAAGCAGTTTAAATAATGTAAGCGTCTGTGTGTTTATTTTATAAGTGGGCTCCAGGACTGGCTGGAATTGTGGGACCCAGAGAGAAAAGCTCTCCAGCTACACTCTATGTCCACTAGTTTTGAATTTTTTCCCTTTCACAACATTCTACATTTCCGGTACATTGACATTAACACAAACTCCCATGTAACCATTACTAAACTTCAACATTTATCAATATCTTATCATTTATACTTTATCTATTCACTTGTCTTTCCACAACTAGATTTTTAAGATTTTTTTTCTGGTTTTTCAAGACATGGTTTCTCTGTGTAGCTTTGCGCCTTTCCTGGAGCTCACTTGGTAGCCCAGGCTGGCCTTGAACTCACAGAGATCCGCCTGGCTCTGCCTCCCGAGTGCTGGGATTAAAGGCATGCGCCACCACCGCCCGGCAGATTTTTATTTCTTTAAATTTTTATTTTTATTGGTTTATGTGTATGAGTGTTTTACCTTCATGTATGTCTATGTAGCACTTGCTTGGTTGGTGACTATGGGATTCAGAAGAGTGTTAGAGACCAAGGCGCCGGGCAGACTCACTTTCCCTGAGTTATCAGACTTCGTAAATTCAGGTACCTGGCATAGTCGACTTCGGAATTTATGATTAAGCAAACTCCCCTGAAACATGTGTTAATTAACTCACAGTAGGGGTCTGGTACCGCTCAACCGCGGGATTTACAACCTAGATAAACCTTCTAAACAAATGTTAATCAACTGGCTGCAGGGCCTGGGACCAAAGCGACCACCCCCTGACCTGCCCCAGGAATCTGCACTCCACATTCCTCACCTTCCCCACTCCCCTTCCCCGCCTGAAAGCCCTATATAAGCCTCAGAATCAATTTAATAAACAGAGCCTTGACGACTTAGACTGACTCTTGTCAATTATTATTATTCGCTTGGCTCCATTCTCTTCTCTCCCCATGGCTCTTTCAGGTGTTTCTCTATCTCGAGACCCACGAATAACTCGGCCCGCGGGGCGGGCACAGAAGAGGGCATTGCATCCCATGGAACTGGAGTTGCAGAGGGTTGTGTGCCACCATATAGGTGATAGGATTGAACCTGGGTCTTCTGGAAGAGTAGCCAGTGCTCTTAACCACTGAGCCATCTCTCCAGCCTAGTTTTTTTTCTCCAGCCTAGTTTTAATGTACATTTAAGACATCATTCCAACCATAAATAGTTCAGTATGTGCCAAATAAAGACATTGTTCTTACTCAACCATAAGTGATTAATATAATGTACAAGATTAAAATTAGTTAATTTCATTTACTATCTGGTCCTTTTCTATCATTTTAAAACTTATGATTTACTAATTATGCATTACCATTCCCAGAACATAGTAGGATACTAAATATGCCTAAAAATGTGAAAAAAACAAAGAATGAAGAGCATAAATTCATAAAAATCATACTTAACTATTTGTTTCATCATTCTATGGTGAAGTCAATTCCCATAATCCAAAGCCTTTGTGTAAGCTATTAATTCCAATATGATAGAGAAAGAGGAATACATATGTTTGTGTGATCCATTCACAGGTGATATTAAGAAGATGTAGAAGGAATCAATGCTTATTTATAAACTCTCCTAGATTACATATCCTTGGCCTGTATCATAAAATATTGCTATTGCTTCCTTAAACAATGTTGATGCCCTTAGTGATTTACACACACACCATCTCCCTTTGCAATGAAAATTTCACTTCAGCAATAATAAAAAGACATACTCAAAATACTAAGGGATAAAGCAAAATAACAAAATGCTGTTAAGGCCCTGGGCTTTTGTGTTCCGTATGGTTACTGAGCTTGCAACACAACAAACATTGATTCTAAAAGATCTTTTTATCCCTCTATTTTGTGATTTGTGCAGGCAGGCATGTTAGAAAGAATAAGTAACCAGAACAAAGAGCTGACCAACAAACAGAAAGCAATTTGTAATAAGTAAAGAGAATAGTTTCCTCAGGTTCCAAGATTATTTTATTTTCTTCCTTTTTAAATCTCTTACTGCAGGGCAGAGCAAACAAAATTGCATAGCACCCAATTACAGCCGAGTGAAACCACCATGAAATAAGACTGAATTTTGCTGAGAACAAAAGAGGGTCAGCATGATAAATAAACAAACAGAAAACGAGAGAGAGAGAGAGAGAGAGAGAGAGAGAGAGAGAGAAACCAGGAGTAACTTGATAATAATTTATATGCAAAAAGTTTGACAATTTTTCAGTGTACTATTACAGTGTAACTACACTTTCATACCCAGGTACCCTTAATGGTGAAAAATTGTGGCAGACTCTATAGAGTTTATTGCTGAAAGATAGTGTGACCTACCAAAGCTTATTGACTAGAATAATTCATATTAGAAAGAAACACAGGAACAGGAGGGGGCAGGTAGGCCAGCAGTTACAAGTCCACAAGTCTACTCTTAATCTAAAGTAAACTATTCTCCTTCTCTGTGTTTTCTGTTCCCCTTCAATAAAATGGAGTGATGAAAAGGCATATTTACTCCATTCCTTTCAAGCTTTGATATTGTTTTTTAAAGTGATTCATACCTAAATAGTGTGCATAGTTTCCCAAAAGCTCTGTTCATATTTTGTCACTTGATACTGAGAATACCCTGTAAAGTAAGAGTTCACATCTTCTTTACATTAGAAGCTGAAACTTGGATTAATGAATTTTCCTCAAACCAAACTTCTAGAACATTGCAAATTTGGATCCTATCACATCAAACTTAACAGTCTTTCACTTATAGCATAGAGAATCCCTAATGCTTACTTCCCACAATTATTTTATGGCCTACACATAGTCAAGCAGGAAAGGTTTTAATGAAATGGAAATGACCTGTTCTGATAAAAAGGACTCATCAAAAAATAAAATTTTATATACACCCAAATCACAAATTCAAGAGATGTTATTTTACAGCATGAAAATTGTAAATTGAGTTTTGTATTTGAAATTGCTGAGAGTAGATTTCATGTGTTGTTAGCATAATAATAGTATGAAATATCATATATGCTAAATAATTCCATTTAGTCATATCTACAGTTTGTTCATATTTGAAAATAGCATATTTTATGTAATAAATATTTATTAGTAAAAATAAATTAATGGCTAAAAAGTAAAGTAAAAAAGACTACAATCCACAGTATTTTTAGATTGCTTTCACAAATACTTATAGCTAGTGATCACCGGAAACATCTATAATTCAGAAGGCTGGATTTACTCCTCATCATAGGAAAAAAACATGGGAACTATGGAACATCTGAATAAGAAGACAATAGAAAGAATTTGTCATAGTATTTTGGTTTATGTTAAATAACTTGGAGGAAGTTTTTTGAAGGCAGAATTTTGGTCGGTGTGAAATGCTGTCAGTAACTGGAGGTGATAAGACTGGATAACAAATGCATCTTAACCATTTTGAGGGCACCAAAGTCATTGGCAAAGAAGCATCAGTCGCATATAAGCCAGGATGGGGGGGGTGTTTCGGCCATTTTGTGACTTGTGTAGTGTCACATGTTGTACTTGTACTAAGACGTAATTACAGAGACTTTTCTATTTTTTGTTTTGATCCAACATGGTCACAAAGTAGCCAAGTTTAATGTTAATATTTTATTACACCAGTTATCAATATGAGATGAGTAAGTCTGTGAGTATTAAAGTGGTATTATAATATCTTGTAGCAACATCTAGATATATCTTTTGAAAAATCAGAGTGTGAAGTTTTTTTCTTTTCTAAAATGAGTTGACTGTAAGATGAATTCCTAAACGATCTTATTAATAAAAAACCTGGAGCCAGATATTGGGGGTAAAAACCAAGAGATCAGAGGAATAGGACAAGTCACAGCCAACCACACCTTACCAACTCCTCATCCTCCAAAGAGACCTACTTCCTGTATACCCATACCTGTATGCCTTTCTGTCCTTGCCATCTCATTTCCTCTCTCCTCCCAGCTATATCACTTCCTCTTTCTGCCCAGCTCTGTCACTTCCGGTCTGTCTGTATAGACCTCCAGACCTTTATGGTTAACTAGTGTTGGAATTAAAGGCATGTGCCACCATGCCTGGCTCTGTTCGCAGTGTGGCCTTGAACTCACAGAGTTCCAGATGGATCTCTGCCTCCTTAATGCTAGGATTAAAGGCATGTGCTATCACACTGCCTGACTTCTATGTTTACTACAGTGGCTGTCTTTTTCCTCTCATCCTCAGATAAGCTTTATTGGAGTACACAGACAAAATATCATCACAATTGAGCTTTTTGGTATAGCTAGTGGTTGAATTAAGAAAAAGGATAAAGGCTATTGGATATTCTTTTTTCAGTGGGCATGCTGTATGCTGAGCATGGTGGCATATACCTTTCATAGCAGCACTTCAGAGGCAAAGGCAAGTGACTCTCTGAGACTTCCAGGCCATCCTTGCCTATCTAGAATGTTCTTGGCCACTGAGGGCTGCATAATGAAACTCTGTCTCAATTCAAAACAAAACAAAACAATGACAAAGTCTTCCTCAAGCATTACGTCTATACACAAATGGCTCATTATACAAAGTTAACATATATATGATATTGTAAAAAATGTTACTCTACTCAAATGAATACATAAAACTCCTCCATAAATCAAAAAGACAAATCAAGCAATTCAATATAAAAAAGACAGTGGAAAGGAAAAGGAAATTCACAAATTAATAACTAAAAATGGATAAAAATGTCATCTAATTACAGTATTCAGAAGTAAACATAAATTGAAACAACAAAGGGAACAATTTTCTTCAGTCAGATGGACTCAAAACACAGTAAAGGGATGGGAAATGTTCCCACAATGACAGGCATCAACAGTGAATAGCAATCTTGATACTTCAGCAATTCCTACCAGATATTAACCTGTATTTTACAATTTTAGAATGCCATTGTGTACTTCACATAGAATCAAGCAAGAGCCTCAGAGGATATTTTGATAATAGTAGACAAATTTAGCCCTAGATATTGATCTGATTCTAATAAAGTTTAAAAACAAGCTTCAAAAGAAACAACTCTTTTAAAGTAAATTAAAAGCATCTCAATCAATTGGCAAGTTTAAAGAATACAGCTGATAGTTCCCTGAAAAAGAAATTGTGCCCTCAGCTTATACCTGTGATGTGTTTATCTAATTATTCTTCATCAATACAAAATCAGGAGTCAGATATCGAGGTAAAAACCTGAATGATGAGAAGAGGAGATGCTGCCAGTCACTTCCTCTCTCTTCTGTTCTTCAATCCAAAAGAGCCAATATCTTCTCTAAGCTCCCCCCCCCCTTATTTCTTCCTCAGTCCTCCAAAACCTCTATGGTTAATTTTGGTCAGCTAATGGATAGCTCTACTCTCTGATTCAAAGCAAACTTTATTGTCAGAATGCAATCAAAATATCACACAACATACCTGAAAGTCCCAATCTGATCTCCTTAATGCCTTGCTCTGTGCATTTCAAATTTATCTAGAGTTCTAAGTCAAGTAATTGAATTTCTTGTAAATAACTATCTATATACAGCCACAGGCAAAATGACAGTTAGAGGGTACATGTAAATGATGGTGGTGACAACTAAATATAAGATAGATGGTAAGTAGGTCAACAGATAAATGGATGACAGTAGATAACAGATAGATAAGTAGATAGATAGATAGATAGATAGATAGATAGATAGATAGATAGATAGATATAGATATACAGGCAGACAGCACTGCTACTATTTCTGGCAGAAAGGTGAATAATGCATTCACAAAATAGAGTTAAGATGTAAATATAAATTTTAAAAATAAGTACATAGATAGCCTTTCACTGAAATGTACAATAATTAATATTTTTAAATTCTTAGGTGTAATAGCAGGTTAGAACCACTTCAGCTGATTTCATTAAACATTGAAACATGTGGCCATGTTGGTGTCCAAGGGCTGTGCCACCACTGGGGCCATGCAGATCTGGGTGGCCTGTGCTGCTACCCAGGACCATGGTACAGGCCTAAGGTGCTGAGGGCCATGTCATGGTCTGTGGCCCTACCATAGCCAGGGTCTGTGTTGATGTCTGTGGTTGCTGTTACTTCTGAAAGCCTTGCAGATGCCCAGAGAATGGACTGCCACCTGAGGCCATGTTGGTGTCATAGGGACATGCTGTCACTGGATCCATATTGATCTGAGTGGCCTGTGCTGCCACCCAGGACAACAGTGTTATCTGGGAAGGAACTGCTATTTAGGGTCATGTTTGGGCTCATAATCCAGCTGTAACTGGAGTCTGTATTGATGTCCATAGCCTGTGTTACCACCAGGGGGCATGCAAACCATTTGTGTTGAAATCTGAGGGCCTTGCTGCGCTGGCCCCACCCTTTGCTGACCCTGAGAGATCTGGCCCTGTACCTTGCTGGCTGTTGCAATGGGAGAACTGGCCCTGCCCAACATGGTAGAGCTGTCCAGATGACCCTAGCCCTGGGAGAGCTGGCCCCACCCTTCGTCATGGGGGCAGAAGAGCTGACCCTGATGGTGTAAGTACAGGGGAGCTGACTCTGCCCCTCTCCTAAGGGGGCTGATCCCAGCAAGGTCCATACTGACCAACTCAGCTACCACTCAGGCCCACACTCCTGGGCACTGCATTGGCCCACTGCAACATCTACCCTATCTATGATCTGCTGGAGCTCATGAAGGGTCTGGTCCTGTGGAAGCAGAGCTGCAGGATCTCCATGACTGGGACAACAACAAGACATACAAGAGAAGTTTCAGAGAGGGTCCAGTACTGATGGTATAGCAGAAGCCAGAGGCCTTGAAACAGAACAACAACTTATTACAATGAGCATTTGCAATTAAACAAAAGGTTATACTGCATGACACACCACAGTTCCCAATGCCACTAAGACGAATGAAGACATGATGGAGAGCTGGAAAAAATGGAGGAGTGATGTAGTGGGTAGCCATTCCAGCTTTGATCTGGAAGTTCCAACCCCCATTGAGCCTTCGGTAACTGTCACGCCTACAAGGTGGGGCCAAGAGAGGGCCCTTAAGCCCAGAGATCCGGATTCACTGCCCTCTCTTGGTTCCTGGACCCTGGACGCTAGAGGTAGACCAAGCAGAGTTCTCCAAAGAACAACGCTGGACTGCGCTGCGTCTTCCCCAGACCCTGCAACCTACCTATCCCTTCATTTGTAAGTTACGCCACTAAATAAACCTCCCTTTTAACTACGTGCATGGAGTGGCCTTAAAAATTTCACCAACAGAGTGAAGTGGGTGGTTTTTTTAAATAATTTTTTGGGGAATGACACTGCAAGGGTAAAGGGAGGATATGGAGGGATTTGGAAAGGGGTGGAATTGGGGTACATGTTGTAAAACTCCCAAAAATGTCAATAAAAATTGTTTTTAAAAAAAGAAAAATTAAAACATGAATAATCCTTTAATAAGTAAAAGCTTAAATGAGTCATGAAAAATCTACTAACAAAGAAATTTCCAAGTTAATATGGCTTCACTGAAGAATTCTTTACAACCTTTTAAGTAAAAGTAACAACAGTCCTTCACAAGCTTTTCCAAAATATATTAGCATCAAGAGCATAACCTGATTCTAGAACCAAAAATAAAACAAGAAAGTGAAACTTAACCCTCAGGAATATCCAAGCAGAAACCCTTAACAAAATACTATATAAGGCATCCAGCAAGATATGAAAATAAATAAGTCCACACTTTGGAGAATGCAAAATTGTTTCATATATGACAACCCACTAATATACTATGGTATATTAGCATAACAAATACCTTCAACCAGGAGAATAGAAAAGAGAAGGTGTTTGACAAAAGCTAGCAACTCCTCATGACAAAACAGCCTAAAGCAGGTAGTAGAAGAGATTCCCTCAACCTATAAAGACTATGTGTAAAACATGCATAGTTACCATAATGGTGAAAGATTTTAATCTGTTTTCAATTCTCATCATCCACATGAAAAGCCAGCTATAGTGGTATGCACTTGTGAACCTAGTGCAGGGGAGACAGGGTTTGAATGCCAGTCAGCTTTGTCTATTCAGCAAACTTCAGGTCACTGAGAGAACCTGTCACAAAAGCATTAAGGTGGATGGTGCCTGAAGAATGACATCTGAGGTTGACATCTGGCCTTCATATGCACATACAAAAAACATACATCCTCATATACATGAACATATGTTACATCATAAAGAACCCTATAAGCACCATTCTAAGCTAAGGAATCAAAACACAAAAGACCAAATATTGCACAAGTTATTTTTTTTAAAACAAATGTACAGAAGAGTAAACTCTGCAGATACTGAAGTAAATTACTTTTTGCTAGGAGCTTGAAGAAGGAGATAACAGAAGGTAACTCTTAATAGGTGTGAGGAGTATTTGGAGATGATTATATTAATATGCATATTACAATGATGGATTGTCAGGCTATCTTATATGAAGCAATCTTGTGTTTTCCAGATTATGGACTTACTGATTTTGATAAGGGAATTCGTGCATGCAATTACAGTTGTACAATTTTATGATATACTAAAAAGTACTTAATTTTACTTTTTAGGCTGTTAGCTCTTTGTTCTGTCATTGATATTTAAATGAATCTCTTTTGAAAAATGATCCATTCATAAGGGAATAGTAAACAAGCTGTGCTACATTCATACAATAATATTCATCAAGGAAAAATAAGAATTGTTTTGTGTTTGGCTAATTTAAAAGTTAACAATTTTAAGAAAAAATGTTATCAATAAAAATTGGTGCACCTTTAAATATTTATATTGAGGTAAAAATTAACACAAACAATACATAACATTGTTATTTCATTGTTATAAAATTCTAGAAAACACAAACTGGAGCTATACTGACAACGGATCTGTTAGGGCAGGGATGTACAGACAGAATTTATAGCAATGGCTATAGGAAAACTTTAGAGATTTTTGGATATAATCACTCTATTGATCATGGCAATATGTTCAAAGCTGGATGCAATTGCAAAGGTGTAACTTAAAATTTGCTAAATTTTTTGCTATATTGTCAGTTATACTTTAATGAAGGTATAAAAATAATGATATACAAACTTGTATCTTATACAAGGTATGTAATAATCTAAATTTTATCATTTCCTTACTCAACACTGCTTTATTCATTCCCTTTACCTTAAGAAACAAACTCTGCCAGCTCATCACCATCTCCCCCACACCCACTCCCACCCACCCTTGCTGCTGGATCCTGTTCCCAACCCCAGCAGACTTCTGCTGTGGGCTGTCTTTCTCTATGCTGTGAATATGTGTGGCTCCCATTGGATAATAAATAAAGTTGTTTTGGCCTATGGCAAGAAAGCTTATGGCCAGGTGGGAAATCCAAGCAGAAATACAGAGAGAAGAAGGGCAGAGTCTGGAGACACTAACCCACCGCCTAAGGAGCAACAAGATGCCAGAACACTGGTAACACCATGGCCACATGGCAACATATAAATGAATAGAAATGGGTTAATTTAAGATGAAAGAGCTAGCTAGCGAGAAGCCTGAGCCATAGGCCATACAATTTGTAGTTAATATTAAGCATCTGAGAGTTTATTAGGACCAAGCAGCTACAGGACACAGGAAAACTTCTGTACACAGACTTCCTCTGCTCAAGCACAGGCCATACCAGTCAGAGAAACAAGAGAATGATCTGCCTATCAGCTGAACTGCCCCATTCCCCAGATTCTATTCCCGAAGACCCTTCCCATATCCCAAACTTTCCCAGATCATCACTTGTCACACTGCTCAGGTGCAGGCCACATCAGTCAGAAGAATAGCCCTTTCTCCCAACTTCAGCAAACTTCAGATGCTCAGGTGCATACCACACCAGTCAGGAGAATAGGTGCAGGCCACACCAGTCATAAGAACAGAGACCCCTGCTGCACCAAAAGCCAAGCTGACCACCAGAAGGCCAGCTTCCAACTTGGACAGAGACTTCCTACTAGATCAGAGTTGCCAGAAACCAAGGTCACAAAGACTACAAAACCAAAGAGTAAACAGAAACCAAAGAACAAAACACCCATCCAACAAAGCCAAACTCAAAAATTAAGACCTAGAACTAATCATGCAAAACCCAGATGCCTAAATGCCAGTGTAAGAATACCATCAACAACAGCCAGGGCAATATGGCAACACCATCTATCCTATGACAGCAAGACCTGAATATTCCAAAGCCAAAGTACAAGAAAACAACCTTAAAAACAACTTTATGAAGACAATAGAGATCCTTAAAGAGGAAATGAAAAACTCCCTTTAAAAAATCAAGGAAAAGACAAACAAAAAAATTAGAGGAAATCAACAAATCTTGCAAAGAATTCCAAGAAGGACAATAAAAATAACAACAACAATCAAACAGGTGAAGAAAACTATTCATAACATGAAAATCGAAATAGAATCAATAAAGAAAACACAAACTGAGGGAATTCAGGAAATAAAAAATCTGGGTAAGTGAACAGGAACTACAGATGCAAGCATCACCAACAGAATATAAGAGATGGAAGAGAGAATCTCAGACACTGAAGAGACAATAGAAGAAATAGATTCATTGGTCAAAGAAAATGTCACATCTAAAAAACTCCTGACACAAAACATCTAGGAAATCTGGGACACCATGAAAAGACCAAACTTAAGAATAATACGAATAGAAGAAGGAGAAGAATCCCTGCTCAAAGGCCTAGAAAATACATGTTGTATAATATTCCTTTACACTGTGTGAAGATGTGTCACTGTGATTGGTTTATTAAAGAGGTGAATGTCCTTTAGCTAGGCAGGTTATGTGGGACTTCTGGGGACAGAGAGCTCTGGGAAGAAGAAAAGAGGCAGAGAAGACAGCAAGACAAAAAATTAGTTGGAAGTAAAAGCCATGTGGTAGAATGTAAATTAATAAAAAAAGGGGGTTAATTTAAGTTATAAGAGCTAGTTAAGAACAAGCTAAGCTAAGGCCAAACTTTCATAATTAATAATAAATCTCTGTGTCATTTTTTGGGAGCTGGCAGTACAGAAAAATCCCTCTACATATAGCACCCAATGTCCAGCCATATATATCCACACAAGGCCGGAGAAAGCTTTTAAAAAAAAGTTCAGCCCATGGAGTCAAAGGCAGCTTCCTGGTGGCCGTGGTCTCTCAAGTAGACTCAGCAGCATACAAAGACATGACTACTTGGCCCTGCTGGCAGACTGGAGCCAGCCACCAGCACTATGTGCCAGTGCCTGGTGGCTACCATAGCAATTTAAGATTTGTCTCATGCAATCAGAGAATACTGCAGGTACTCAGTAAAGACAGATCCAGATGGAAAAAACTCTAAACAGGTTACAGTGTGTTTAAAAAATGAGTGTACGCTTAAAAAAGAAAAGAAAATGGGTATAGACAGTCACAGAAAAAAATAGTTTATAAATATTACGATGAAGTCTTTAAAGGGAGAATAAAATAATGTAAAAAGAATAAGCCACGTAAAGATGGAAAATATATAGTAAGTCTGGATCCCATGTGGTATTTTGTTGGCTTTAAAATTTTTAATTGCTGATGAGCAAACAATAGCAGCTAAGAAACATCAGATTATAGAAACCGCTAAATTAATCCAACCTATATATTTTAAAAATATCTTAACTTTAAAATGGAATTCAAAAATGTATTGCTTTTGGGAAAAGGTTATGATTTTGTTTCCCCCAGAAAAAGAAAGGCTGTGGTTTCATTTCAGGGTGATAGAGATCAGATTTTATTGGGGGAAACCCCTGAAAATCCTGGCTACAGACATAAAGAAATAAACCTAAAAACATCTTAGTTTATAGCTTTATAGTTTTATAGTTTTTCTTACTTATGATAGATGATAAATTAGGTACAAAATTTTGGACTCAGTAAGATAGGATAATACAGGGGGTGTATATTTTACCTGCTAAAACATAAAACAAAAAATTATCTTTGGCTGGTTTATGTACAATGCACAGTCTATATTTGTATTAATGCAGATATGTATACGACCTTTGAAAGTTTGTATGTTTTCAGAGCAAGGGGACCATACACCAATGAAAATGGGTGGCCCAGGTGATCCAGCCTCTCAGAGTGCCTCTGCTACAGTTTCTTCAGAGTTCTGAATCCAGAAAAGCTTCAAGGCTACTTCTTGAGATGGTGCGGCATCACAGACTATTCCAGCTAGGACTTCAGATAAACCTTGCATTATCCCATCACACCAAGACTGGACAGCAGCTAGCTCCCCCAAGACTTGACCATTATCTTAATTTTCTCAGGGTCCCTTAGAGATGTCGTCACCTTCAAATAACAGGAAGCAGTCTAGAGAACATGATGCCCACATTCTCAAAAGGTGGGGTGGGTGGTTTTTAATTATTTGGTGGGTTATGGATGTTTGTCATCATTTAGGGATGTTGGTTACAAATTGCTACTGGTCACAGTCAGGGAGAAAGCTAAACAAAGGTTAGATACAAGAATATCTTTCTGAAGAGAAAAAGGGGAAATACTGTATAGAAATGATGGGATAAAAGGGTAGATTGTTGAGTCTACTTTTTAACAACCACTAGTCTAAAATATTTTACATTATATTTTGTATAGTGATACAAATTTAAGGTTACTTTTGTTAGAACATACTATACATATGTTTCTACTCTTGTTTAAGGTACTGTACCTATATAGCTCATTTAACAATGTAATGTAAATTTTTAGTCTTTGAAAGTTATTATTACAAAATATTTAGGATAATATAGAAATTCAGGTTAGTAGTTAGTCACCTATAACAGTCAAACTTATAGTCATGTTAGGCATGTTTTCAAGGTCAAAAAGAGATATATTTTATATATGCAGGTGGTCTTCAAACACTTCAACAACCTACAAAATATGACATTTAAAATGTTTTAATAACATGAGGCTTTTAATGACAGTGAGACACGACTGCTCCTGGCAGCACCAATCTACTTCATAAAAGGAAGATGGGTGTTGAAGAACCTCCTTACTGAGTTTGCTTTCATTATGAGAAAGCTAGCCATTTGGGCAAAAGACTGCCCTTTTCTCAACTGCTGACAATATATTGTACAAACTGGACGAGCAGGACACAAAGAAATAAGACTGCTGAACTTTTCCAAGACAGTGTGGGATAGTCCTTCAAAATTCCTGCTTCACAGAAAAGTTTTTCAGATATTCTAGACCTGTAGGCTGAAGATAGATGCTCCAGTGTTGCAGAGGAACCTTGGGTGACTGTCCAGGCAGCCAGATGTCTCTGTCGATTATTAGTTTTAGAAGTGGTTTGCACTGCACTTCCAGTTTAGTCAAGTAAAAGTACATCCTTCTGGGGTCTTGGGTGGAGTTGAAGATTAGATAGTTATAGTTTTCCTTAGTTATGATAGAAGGTAAATTCTGTACAAAACTTTGGACTCACTAAGATAGGATAGATAATACGATACTTTCTCTGAATTTGCCAAATACAAATGGACTGGACATTGTGAATGTAATTTTTACCTGATCATTGTTCTTATTGTTTCTAGTATTATTATGTTAGAGTTAAAACTTTTCCTTTTTATTTAGCTAAAAAGGGGGAAATGCTGTGGAATATTTTTTTTCACACTGTGTGAAGATGTGCCATTGTGATTAGTTTTAATAAAGAGCTGAATGGCCATTAGCTAGTCAGGAAGAGGTTATGTGGGTTTTCTAGGGAAAGAGAGCTCTGGCAAGAAGAAGAGACACAGAGAAGCTAGCCAGATAAGGAATGAGTTGGATACATAAAATGGGATAGAGGTAAAAGCCACATGATCTAACATAGATTAATAAAAATATATGTTAATTTAAGTTATAAGAGCTGGTTAGGAACAGGCCTAAGCTAAGGCTGAGCTTTCATCCTTAATAATAAGTCTCTGTGTCATTTTTTTGGGAGCTAGTGCTGTAGAAAAATTCATCTATACCTGTAGATGTAACTAACCGTCTTATTAAATAAGAAACACAGAGCCAAGGTAAAGATAAAAACCCAAGAGGTCAGAGTTAGGAGCTTACCCGCGTGCTGCTGGCTAGCTTCTTCCGCCAAGAAACCTCTCCGAAAAGGGGAGCTACTTCCTGTGCGTTTAATCTTATAAAGAGTTCTGGTTCTTCCTTCTCATTGGTTGTAAACCCAACTACGTGGCTGTCTCATCACTGCCTGTAACTACGTGACTGCCTCGTCAGGGCCTGTCTGTGCAGACCTCCAAGTCTTCTATGGTTGGTATTGAGATCAAAGGGCGTGTGTCTCCAATGCTGACTGTATCCTTGAACACACAGAGATCTATCTAGTTCTGCTTGCTGAGTACTGGGATTAAAGGCGTGCACCACCACGCCCGGCTCTCGCTATGGCTTGCTAACAACTGACCTCTGGGCAACTTTATTTATTAACATACAAATAAAATCACATTTCAGTACAAATAGAATACCACTATATATACCAACTGGTTAAGGAGGAAATAAAGAAACTAAAGACTTCCAAGAATTCAATGAAAAAGGAATTCACAACCTACACACAATGAAAGCAGTGCTAAGGAGGAAAGTTCAAAGCACTAAATACCTTCATAATGAAATTAGAGAGATCTCATACTACCAACTTAATAGCACACCTGAAAGCTCTAGAACAAAAAGAAGCAAACACATCCAAGAGGAGTAGATGGAAAGAAATAATCAAACTGAAGGCTGAAATCAATAAAATAGAAACAAAAAGAACAATACAAAGAATCAATGAAACAAAGAGTTGGTTCTTTGAGAAAATCAACAAGACAGATATACTCTTATCCAAACTAACTAAAAGAAAGAGAGATAATATCCAAATTAACAAATCAGAAATGAAAAGGTGTAGCTGGAGTTTTCTCCAGTCCTGCCTGGCCCATGGTCAGGACAAATCTCTCTCACCCACCAGTCCTGCAGCCGCTCAGACCCAACCACGTAAACACACAGAGACATATTTCTTATAAACTGTATGGCCATGGCAGGTTTCTTGCTAACTGTTCTTATATCTTAAATCAACCCATTTCTATTCATCTATAAGTTGCCATGTGGCTCATGGCTTACCGGTATCTTAACATCTGCTTCTCATCATGGTGACTGGCAGTGTCTCTCTGCCTCAGTCTTCCACTTCCCATAATTCTCCTCTCTCCTTGTCCCGCCTATACTTCCTGCCTGGCTACTGGCCAATCAGTGTTTTATTTATTAACCAATCAGAGCAACACATTTAACATACAGAACATCCCACAGCAAAAAGGGGGGACATAAAAACAGACACCTAGGAAATCCAAAAAATCATTAGGTCATACTTCAAAAACCTGTGCTCTACAAAATTGGAAAATCTAAAATAAATGGACAAGTTTCTTGATAGATATTATTTACCAAAGTTAAATCAAGATCAGATAAACAATTTAAATAGACTTATAACCCCCAAGGAAATAGAAGAAGTCACCAACATATTAAGAAACAGGTTTGGGGGGGGGGGCGCTGGAGAGATGACTCGATGTTTAAGATCACTGGGTGTTCTTCCAGAGGACCTGGGTTTGATCCCCATCACTAACATGGCAGCTCACAACTGTCTGTAACTCAAGTTCCAGGAGACCCTACTCCTGCATCTAACTTCCTTGGAAATGAGGCATACTTGTGGTACAAACACCAATTCACATAAAAATAAGTATTCCTGGGGCTCAGTTGTGGCTAGAGCCTCTGATTCTCTTTACCATATCAAAACCACAAAGCATTTCTCTGATTTGTCTACAGTCAACCATAAAAGGACTGAGGCTACATAAAAAAATAAAAAATTATCCTACTGTGATTGCTATTTTTATATGACCTAGCACTAAGTAATGTCCAGAATATTTTGCCCTCTAAATTTTAATAGGCAATGTTTCTTTTACTCAGAAAGATTTTCTTTTATGATGCATAGATAGAAATTTAAAAAGCAGCCACAGAAACTTACTTCAATATTTTGCCAGTGTGAGTTCTAATATAACAATTACATTTAATCCAATGTAATATTTGAATTGTGAAAGGTCTTACTTCACAGTTTTCTCCTTTTACTTATTTTATAGCCCAGACAAGGGAAATGACTTCTAGCAATCACAGCATTAATGAGAAAACTACCAATAGAAACAAGGTCTCTTGCCCACACCCCATCAACTTTTATCAATTGATGTCTCTACTACACCACTCAATCTCCTTTTGATTTAATAGTAGAAAAGTACAGATAAAGTTTACCAAAGAAGGATTCTGGAGTTTTTAAGTCATCTGAACCATTTTATCCTGCAAATAAAACATGTGCCATTTAACTTTATAGCTGATTGACAAAACATACATTATTTTTGTTTGGTTTTTGGCTATTTGTTTGATCTGTGGTCTTACTATGTGTCCCTGGCTGTCCTGGAACCCAAACTATATAGATCAGCCTGGTCTGGAACTCACAGAGATGGCTTGCATTTGCTTCCTCAGGGATAGGATTAAAGGCATGAACCACCATACCTGGACTCATAACACACTTTTTTATTTTTTTAGTTTTTGAAAACAGTGTTTCACTGTGTAGCTGTGGCTGTCCTGGAACTCACTCTGTAGACTAGGCTGGCCTCTAACTCACAGAGATCTGCCTGCCTCTGCCTCCCAAGTGCTGAATTTAAAGGTATGTGCCACAACTGCTCAGTCACATTTTTTTAATTTATTTTCTATTAAGAAAAATTTTTATTCATTTTACATACCAATCAAAGATCCCTCTCTTCCCTCCTCCCGCCCCTCCAGCCTCCCCCTCCCAACCCACCCCTCATTCCCTCCTACAAAAAGGTATGGCCTCCCATGGGGAAGTACATTTAGTAGAGGCAGGCCCAAGCCCCTGCCCCTGCCTCAAGGCTGTGTGAGTTGTCCCATCATAGGTAGTGGGCTCCAAAATGCCTGCTCATGTACCAGGGATGAATTCTGATCCCAGTCACATTTTTTAATGTATAAAAATGTTGACAAGTTTCTGAACAGTATCTTCATCAAGTATATTCCTGAAGAAAAAAATGAAAATAACATACACAATACTGACTTTTACATGAAGCATATGAAGTTGGCAAATGTTTTTATTGAAAAAATTCATACAATATATTTTAATCATGTTTTCTTCTTCCTCACAGATCCTTCCCATCTCCCTACCCATCCAATTTTATGTTCTTTCTTTCTCTCTTTAAAGCAAACAAAAACAAACAGCAAAAAAGAAACAAAAAATACAAAAAAGACCCCACAAAAATACAAAAATGGAAGCCAAAGTAAACAGACAAAAGATCAATAAGACAAAAAATGCCAAAACAAAGCAAAAATTAGACAAAAGGTATACAAAAATGTGAATTCATTTTGTGTGGGCCATCTACTCCTGGGTATGGAGTCTGACCTAAGGAGTGGTTAATATGCCCAATGAAACTCCATTGGAGAAAGTAGATTTTTCCTTTGCAGTGGGTATAAATTGCAGATAGCTTCTTGGTTAGGTATAGGAGCCTATATCTGTTTTGCCCTCTCAGTGCTGGGACCAGATCTGTTTTGAACATGTGTGGACCTTGTGTAGACTGACATAGTCTCTATGAATTCATATGTGCATCTATCCTGTTGGAGCTGGAAGACACTGTTTCCTTGGAGTGAACCATCACCTTTCTCTTACAGTCTTTCCACTTTCTCTTCCACGAAGATCCCTGAGCCTTCAAGACTGGGATTTGATTAAGGTATCCAATTTAGGACTGAGTGTCCCAAAGTGTCTCATTCTCTGCACATTGGCCAGTTATGGGTCTCCATGTTAGATCCCATCTACTGCAAGAAGAAGCTTATCTGATGAGGACTGACTGAGGCTTTAATGTATGAGCATAGCAGAATGTCATTAGGAGTTATTTTATTGCTATGTTCCTTTAGCAGAACAATAGTAGTAGGTTTTACCCAATGGCCATTTAGTCTTGGCCACTTGAACAATTCAGATATGAGTTCCATCTCATGGAGTAGGCCTTAAATCCAATAAAAATATGCTTGGCTACTCCCATGACATTTGTAGCACTATTGTACCAGTATATCTTGTAGGCAGGTCACTGTTGTAGGTCTTAGGGTTTGAGGCTGGTAGATATTGACTATTTTTATGTTTCCTATCAGTATTTAAATGTAGTAGATGACCTCCAAAGAATTGTAGCACAGCATACACTCTCTTCCATCCTAAGAAACTGCTCTCAGCATGTAAACATAAAAGGATAGTAAAAGAAGCAAAGTGCTCATTCATGTACAGCAAATCTGAAAGCATGTAGTATCTGATGCTTTAGATGCATGATGAATGTGAAGTTAATAGTTTCAAGAAAGCCAGATAACCATATCAAAGAAGATAAACGAGATGAGTCTTAAATAAGTAGAAGTATATGCTATCAATTACAATAGACCAAGTGAGGCTATATGCAGATTCATAGTGCC